>CAUYQG010032152.1:0-19774 GCA_963574415.1 Tarsius wallacei | reverse complement strand
TTTTTTTTGGGTAAAATTAAGGGTTTTGTTTTTAAAAATTTTTCATGCAGGTTATTTTGTTGTTTTGGTTTGCCCCTCCCTTCCCTTGCATTTTCCTTCAACTGCCAATCCCCCCCCCCCCCCCCAGTTACCCACTACTGCCAATTGCTTCTTTTTGCATTTAAAAAGTTAAACCATCTGGACATATATTTACATATGTGTAACTTGAGGTTTATTATTTTCCCCCAATGAAAAGCTAATTGTCGCAATGCTATTTATTGAATAATCTATTTTTTCAGTGTTCTCTAAAAGTACTGTTGTCAAGAAAGTCTCTTAGGTCAAGGGAAAATATTTCTGCTTAAGGAGTATAAGTACTGACATAGAAGCATACTCCAAATAAACTGTTTCATGTTTCTTGTGCTGACAAACCTGGAGAGAGAGAGAAAAAAAAGACACATTTCTATTTTTTTCTTGTTCATATACCTGCCCATGTAAAATGCAGACGATAAATCTAATTGGTGTCCTAAAAGACATTTAGTAGTTAAATATAATCCAGGCAAACATAGGCAGAGGAAAGATATTGATTTTGTGTCACACAAATGTAGGTGGAACATTTAAGCCTTAAATAATGCTCCCAGGGCACTTTTTGGTGTGATCAGGCAAGGCTGTATTTAATGATGTGAGAAAACTCGTTTCACCCAGGTCAATGGTATGTGCTTAACCTTTAGGGCCTCGTGTGGCTGGCTGCCCCACTGGTTTATGGGATGGAGGCCGACATGATTGGGGATTTAGGGCAGGGATGACTTGATCTCCCTGTCGCTTGCTCACCACTCTTACCTAGAAATGGTGAACCAATCCATCACAGTGGCTGTCGCTGTGCTTTGCTGAGCAGCCCCCACCTGTCTCTCACTTCAGACTCACCTCCTAGGGCAGAAGGAACACAGTTACCTTTGGAAAACAGGGTTTATCACGTGACTATGAGAAAAAAATTGTCTTATTTTAGCTGTAAACACCTTGAAGAGCCTGCACAAGGCAAATGCAAAGTCTTGGTGACTGTTTTGTGTTGATTTCATATTTGGCAAGTTTCCAAGTTGTACATTTAGTGTTTTCCAAAGTTGTTATGAAAAATGCTCATCCTTTAAGACTGCTGGAGAGAAAAGAAGGAGGGAAGGAAAGAGGAGGGCTAGCTGAGGTGAATCACATTGGGACATAGGATACCCCTTTGGAGATGCACAGTGAGAAAATGTTTTATTTAAAACCAATGCTGTAGTTGGTTGGTTGGTTGGTTGGTTGGTTGGTTGGTTGGTTGGTTGGCTGGCTGGCTGGTTGGTTGATTGATTGAATTTATTTTTGAGTCAGAGTCTCAGTCTGTTGCTGAAGTGCAGTGGCACAATTGCATCTCACCATACCTCAAACTCCTGGACTCAGGTGATCCTCCCACCTCAGCCTCCTGAGTAGCTGGGACTACAGGTACATACCACCACACCCAGCTAATTTTTTATTTTTTATATTTATTTATTTATTTATTTTTAGAAATGAGATCTCACTATGTTGCCTAGGCTGGAGATTTTTAACATCAAGAATCCACCAAACTGAACCCTCCACATTGAAATCAAAGTGGTGTATAAAAAGCGCTTAATACCACTAAATTGTAGAGTAATATTTCATGTGGATATATCAGATAAAATGTAAGATGAATCAAAGTATGAATTTTTAAAATCAGGTTTGTTGAAATATAATTTACATGCCGTACAAGTCACCCTTTTGTGATGTCCAGTTCAATGACTTTTCATAAATGTATACAGTACTGTTATGGAATCACCCCTGAGATATAGAATATTTCCATGACTTCAAAACTTTCCCCGTGCCATTTTCTAGTCAATCATCTCTCCCAACTCCTATCCCCTGGAAATCACTGATCTGATTTTTGCCTTCATAGTTTTTGCCTTTTCAAGATCATTATATAAGTAGAACCATCTAGTATATAACCTTTTGTGTCTAGCATCTTTAATTGGCAGTATTTCTGCTATTCATCCATGTTGTTGCCTGTATCATTGTATTCCTTTTCATTCCTGAATACTATTCCATTGTATGGATGTACTGCAATTTATTATCCATTCACTCTTTAAAAGATGTTTGAGGAATTTTCCAGCTTGTGGCAGTTCTGTTTAAAGTTGCTAAAAACATTAGAATACAGGTTTTTGTGTAGATGCATGTATTTCTCTGGAATAAATAGCTAGGGGTGGAAACACTGGGTTAAATGTGTGCTGGACTTTATAAGAAACTGCCAGCCAGTGTTTCAACGTGACTGTACTTCTGTCTTTTTAATGCTTAGCCATTCTGGTGTGCATGCGGTGATGTCTTATATTTTTAATTTGCACTTCCTAATAATTTATGTGCTTATCTGCCATGGTGGCTCTTCTTTGGTGAAAGCTATTCAAATTTTTGTCCATTTAAAAAATTGGGTCTTTTGTTTTAAATTATTGCATTGTAACAGTTGTTAAATACGTTCTGAATACAAGTCCATTATCAGATATTTGTTTTGCAAATATTTTTTCCCAGTCTACAGCTTGTCATTTCATTTTCAAAACTTAATCTTCAGAAGAACAAACTTTTTCAATTTTGATAAAGTCTAATTTATCAATTTTTTTTTTCATTTTATAGTTTATACTTTTTTTGTGTTATAACTAAAAAATCTTTTCCAAACTATGGCCATATAT
Organism: Tarsius wallacei; assembly: GCA_963574415.1. NCBI lineage: Eukaryota > Metazoa > Chordata > Mammalia > Primates > Tarsiidae > Tarsius > Tarsius wallacei. Next base: position 17,075 of record CAUYQG010032152.1, on the reverse strand, counting down.
TTCTTCTAGAAGTTATACAGTTTTAGATTTTATGTTTATGTTTATGATTTATAGTAAGTTGATTTTTATATACAATATAAAGAAAAGATCAAAGTTCATTTTTTGGCATTAAATTGAATTTAATTGTTCCAGCACTATCGATTGAAAAGACTCTTTTCTCTATTGAGCTATTTGGCACTTTTGTTGATTGTCAGTTGATCATTTTTGTGTGGACTTTTTTCTAGACATCATATTTTATTTAATTGATCCTCGTGTCTGTCCTATGCCAGTACTATACTGTTTTGTTTACTGTAGCTTTAGAGTAAGTCTTGAGGGCAGTTAGTACTAGTGTTCTAATCTTGTTCTTCTTTACAAAACAGTTTTGCCTATTCTAAATCCTCTGCTTTTCCAAACAAGTCTTAGAATTGTTTGTCAATTTCTACCAAAAACCTGTACTGATGTTTTGACTGGGATTTTGTTGATTATAAAGATCAATTTGGGGAGAACTACAGTCTTAGCAATATCATGTCTTCTAATCTGTGACCACATGACAGCTCTCTCATTAAGTCTTTTTTCTTTTTTCTCATTAACGTTTGGTAGTTTCCATCATACAACTCTGAACACTTATTTTGTTAGATTTAATCCTTAGTGCTTTATTTTTAGTGCTACTGTAAGTCAAAATACAACTGTGATATTAGGGGTGGGGGCTATTAATTTTTGTCTGATTTCTATGTGTGCTTGGTTAAATAGTGATGGAGATTTTTTTTTTTTTTTTTGAGTTGGAGTCTCACTCTGTCACCCAGACTAGAGTGCAATGGCCGCTCCCGGCCACCGCAGCCTCGACCTGCTGGGCTCTGGCGATCCTTCCGCCTCAGCCTTCCAGGTAGCTGGAATTACAGGCGCGCGCTACCACACCAGACTAATTTTTTGATTTATTGTAGAGATGAGGTCTCACCAAGTTGCCCAGGCGGGTCTCGAACCCACGGGCTCAGGCAATCCACTCACCTCAGCCTCCCAAGGCGCGGGATTACAGGCTGAGCCACCGAGCCCGGCTATGGAGATTTTTTTAGGTTTTAAGATTTTAAATTTCTAATTGTTGATTGTTCATATATAGAAATACAATTGAGTTTTGAATATTGACCTGTATCTTGTGACCTTACTAAACTTACTTGTTAGTTCTAGTATTTTTTTTAGTAAGTTTCAACGCTCTTTTGAATGAATGAAATACTGCTATGTCAAAATACAACTGTGATATTAGGGGTGGGGGCTATTAATTTTTGTCTGATCTCTATGTGTGCTTGATTAAACAGTGATGGAGATTTTTTTAGGCCTTTCAATGACCAAAAAATATTTACCACCTATTTACCAGACCTACTGTTATGAATGGATAAAATAAATCAAAATGCTGATCTTCTGTACTTTATTAGAAATTATTAGTTCTCCCAAGCTGACTAACAGGTATTTCCAGAATCGCTGGGTTAGGGGCTAAGGTAGCAGTGGCAGAAGATTGTATCATGTGTGCTTTGGTGTATATGTATAGATTTTGAAGCTGACTGTAAATAAAGTTCCTGAGGTAAAAGTAGGGGGTTGGCTTCTATCAAAAGGTTGCAGGGAGGGATGGTGGGAATAGCATTTGGAAACCTTTTAGGAAAGATTTAAGATCCACTGGTATGTCCTGATTGTCAGTATGGGATCATATGCTGTATGATATGTAAAAATTCAGTAAAAATTCAGTAAAAATTCCACATTCAAATAAATATGAGAAACACTTGATACCATATCGTCCTCTTAGAGTTTTACAGTGTCCATTAGTGTATGAATGGCACTGAGAAAATCTAAAGATACATGTTTACACAGCTTTGTTTATATCAGCATTCTCCAAACTCATTTGGCCATGGAACCCTTATTTTAATATAAAACCTCCTAGTATCCAAAAGCTTTTAGCTTATGCACTTCAAAATATACTCAGGAAAATATTGCCATGGATAATCTTATGATCCCTTTCTCACCTTCAATATGAGAACAATATTCATATAAAGCTATTATGTTAGCACGATGCTCTGAGCCATAGAATGTGCTTTGAATTCCGGAATAGAGAGAAGTTTATGTGTTAGATGCTTTCATTTCTTTTTGTTTTGACTTAGGAATGATGAGCAAATATTCTCCCAACATATACTATTGAACTAAGCTAAGAGAATGATTCTTCTTACACACTTCAGGGTTTCTTGGCCTTTCCTAATGTTCTTCTTTGCTTGTGCTTCGAACTCGTTCTTGCTTTGCTCTGATTTATTGCATAACTGAGCCATCAAACTGTAAAAAAGGTTTTCTACAAGAGGCATTAATGCCACCTGCTTATGTGCTTTGTGTAGTGATCAGGGTGATGGGATAACAGTAAAGTAGATATCCATTGTCTTTCAGAGAAAAATAACTTTCTAATAATTGACAGGATACAATTAAATCAGCAATAAAATAAACAAAATCGTCATTTCTAGCACAAAGCAGCTTGTGTGGTAACTGATTGTATTTGAGATTCTACCTCGTGACAGGATTTGTGTTGATCCTTGATGCAAAGTTGTGGCTTTTAAGGAAAGTGCAGCTAAAAATCAGCTCCAAATTGCCTACCTCTGTAATTAAAAGTATAAATGTTTCAAGTCGAATACATCCTATTAGTAAGATTTTAGGAAACAAAAATTTAATTTATTCACATTCGATATGGTCTGTAAATGCCACCATTATATGCCTTCCACTGGCCTTTGATTAGCTATGGATTAATAAAACTTTTATACCTCCTTTGTCAGCCTCATTCTGAACTCTGTTTTTGCATACTGTTACTATTAAATAAATGAATTAGTGTCCAGAAATGTGTCATGCATATTACCTAGCAGCAGGAAGCATAATACAGTGGTCAGCTTCCCAGGAGCGTTATAAATCCTAATGCGCTCGGTAACCTGCTCACGTGGACCTATTAAAGCATGATGATTTAGTGGAGCAGTATTTGTGCTTAACAATGGAATTTTAGTTAATTCAAAACAAGGTAAATCATCTCCAATTACAGTATTTGAATATTCACAGTTGCTTCACAAGAACATGTACTGTGGCTAAGCCAAAAAAATAATTTTTTTTTTCTTAAAAAGCATTGTACTCTGAGTTACTTGCCTGGAGTCATAGTGAGGGAGGTTTTAGTAGCTTATGTTAAAAGTAACCCAGTTCCAAAGAACAATGTTTATCTGGCGCAGCTAGCTAACTCCCTGCCAAAGCAATTTAGGGCATCCAAAATACAGAAAGAGAGGGAAGTGGGAGCAGGAGCCCCGGGATGCTAGTGCCGCCGGAGAGCTCAGGTGAGCGCGGTAATTGCGCTAGTGTGGCTGCCGAGGGTGGTGAGGTGAGGCTGTTACGTGCGTTCCTAGAGGTAGCTGAGGGCTTTTGTGTTGCTGCTGTTATCAAAGTCGTTTCAGATCCATGTCAGCAGCTTCTTGATACCGCGACCACTGCTGCGTCCCTGTGGGTACAGCACAGACCAGAGAGCATCCTCCGGCTTGAAGCAGGCTCTTTCATGCTCAAGGTCTCAGAGGGTCTTTCCAGGAAATAATGATGATTAGCTGTCCGGCTGGCAGCGACTGCTCTCAGCAGTGTGGGGCCTTGGCACTGTGTCAGGATCAGCGCAGGGCCTCTGCAGCAGAGGGGACCGGCCCCCTCACAGGCCAGTCCCCCATCTTTCCCAGGAGGTTGAAATCAGAGCGGAATGAATGGGGAACAGGGGGAACTTGATTGAAGGAGTTTATTCTGAGTATGGTGGATCTGACCACTTAGGGACAATTTACAACTTTCTTGACCATCAAAATAAGTTTGAAATGAATCGAACACTTTTATTTAGTGAAAAACAAAACCTGAGGAGAACACTGTTGGACACATCTTTTTTTTCTTCTTCAAAATTTGCCAGTGGACAAAGTCCACTGGGTATACAATTTTTTGCATTATCACTTTTGATTTTAGTCAGTGACAGAGTGCCTTTGCCATCAGCAAGCCTGGATTCAAAACTTAATGGTGCCTCTTATAGGCTGTGTGCTCTTGGGTGAGTTTCTTTCCCTCTCTGAATCTCAGTTTATCCAACTGGGAGGAAGTTATAGGTTTATGCACAGACCATGTTGCTCTGTGGTGATGGCATATAGATTAAGTGAAGTAGTGTATATAAGACACTCACAGGGTAGTTACTCATGTTTTTTCTGTGGATCCATTGAGTAAATGTAACCTTGGATATAGATTGTATGTACAGGCTGAGCAAGTTGCTTCTTGCTCTAATTTCCTGTATCAACCATAGTTCTCTTTTGGCTTTGTTTTAGTTCTCTCTCCATCCATTCAGCTGTCCATTCATCCAATCATCCATCTCCAATTAGTAATACATATGCATGGTAAACAAAAAAATTAAAATGCTACTAAACAGATAGTCTCCCTCTCTGTCCCTAGACCCCAGCTCTTCTCTCTAGAGACCACTGTTGCTAGATTCTTCTGTGTCTGTCCAGAGACATTCTGCTCACAAGCACATAGACATATCCCACAAGCAATTTAATTCTATCCACACTCTTCTGCACCTAAAAAGTTAGCAATGTATCTTGTATTTTATATGAATTCATATCATCTGTGTCCGTTTTCTTAATAGCTACATAATATTATGTAGGGGGTGACTTTAATTCATTTAACCAGTCCCCTAGTGATGGGTTCTTCAGTTACTTTTAATCCTTTGCAGTTACAGACAGTACTACACAGTTTCCCTCTATGCGCGTCTTTGTGCGTGTGGACAAATATGGCAGCAGGATGTTCTTACAGCTACAGGATATATTCCTAAAAATGGATTTTCTGGGGCAGATTTTTATGGAAATGGCCAAACTGCCCTCAGAAAAAATTGCACTAATGTACCTACTCTTCAATAATATGAAAACATCAATTTCTCTATACTTTTGCCATTTTGTGCTGACTTTTAATTTGGAGTCTCAATCATGTTTTGAAGCTTCATATTATGTCCTGACTACGTTAACTTGCTTTGTTCCAAATTACTGACTGTATCATATGCACATCATAAAATGTAGTGGTTAAATGTTAGAATAAAATAAACACAAACCAACAGAACCATACACTTTTAGAAATAAAGGAAGCTTTAGGAGGCTTGGTCCAGCAGAAAAATAGCCAACACTTCACTGCTCAAGTGACTTCTCTGAGGCCACTTGGGCATTTCACAGCAGGTGGGGAGGGGGCCATGGTTCTTAGGAGTCAGATCCAGTCCTCTTCCTGTCACACCATGCTTTTCCCAGTATGTGAATATCCTAATGTGACATGAATCACACAGGTGATACTAATCCAGGTCATGTGCAACAGTAGCTTTGATGAAATGGAACGAATGTTGACTTCAAAGTCAACCAGCGTGGGTTCAAATCCCAGCTCTGTCATTTGTTTGTTGTGTCTTTGGACGAGTTACTTAACCCCTCAGAGCCTCAGAATTCTCATCTACAAAACAGTACCTATGAAGGGGTGCCTTAGAAAGTGTCTGGCAGGTATAAACGTTTTATTTTCTAATTGGTCATTTGCATAAATAATTAGCAGCTTTTTAATATCCATTAGCATGATTTCCAAGCTTCTTCTTTGTTTTTATTCTGAAACAATATCCTTGTTTCATCAAATACAGATTAAAAAGCAAAGGCACCTATGACAAGCCCACCATCTTTTATTGGTGGTAAGGAGATGTGGCAGAACTTATACTTTATTTTCAGTAACGGCAACAACCGATTTGCTTAAGAAAGGCCAAAAGCCAGTACCCCTTGTCAACATTTCAGGGAATGAAAATCTGTAGTGAATACCCATTAGCGCATTCATTGAGGGGATGGGCTGAGATGGGGGAGTCTCCGCTCTATCAGTTTTGACTGAGGTGATAGAGCTATTTGGTTCACTTGGAAAGTGACTACAGTTCCACCAAACAATCATCAAGAACCCATAATGGAATGGGTGAAGCCCTTTTGGCTGGAAGAGGAATGGACAAGCCAGGGGTAAGAAGAAGGGTTTCAGTGAGACCACCGTCACTCATTAGCTGGGCAATCACTCAATAAATTATTTAATCTTTCAGTGTTTTAGTGTCTTCATCAAGGAAATAGAGATAAGACTCTACTCTTGTATTGACTTATTTATATCCTAGTGACTTTTTTTTTTTTTTGAGTGGGGATCTCACTCTGTCACACAGACTGGTGCACAGCTCACTGCAGCCTTGAACTCCTAGGGTCATGAGACCTTTCCACCTCAGCCTGCAACTGGGACTACAGGTGCGTGCCACCATGCTCAGCTAATTTTGTAAATTTTTTTTGTAGAGAACAGATCTTGCTATGTTGTCCAGACTGGTCTCAGACTCCCGGATTAAAGCAATCCTCCCTTCTTGATCTTCCAAAGTGCTGGGATGACAGGCGTGAGCTGCTGCACCTGGCCCTAGTGACTGTTGATCAAGCAAAGTGAAACATATGATTTATCAGTCACTTGCTCCATGCTAGGCCAGGCCACCTCAACACTTTAAAGCAGACACTATTATTATCATCATTCCTGAAATCACACTTCCTTTACTGGTAAAGAACTGGGAACCCAGAGCATAGGGAAGTGATGTGCTTTACCTGAACTCACACTGTCTGTTAGTGGCAGAGTGGGGGCTCGAACCCCAGGTCTTTTTTGCTTCAAAGATGGTGTGCTTGACTCCACCATTCTGCCTCTGGGCACTTAGTGGGGTAGACAGCCTCATCTCCATTTCTTCATAGATGAAGCACCGAGAGACACTGGGTGGACGTTACTGATTGACTCACACCCTTGGGAGAAGATCGAATGGGAGAATGTATGGGAATGTACTGAGTAGACTCAACTCCTTTGCAGAGGTGAGTTTTTTTTGTTTTTTTGTTTTTTTATTCAGAGTCTCACTATGTCGCTCAGACTGGAGTGCAGTGGCATGCTCATGGCCACCACAGCCTCGACCTGCTGGCCTCAGGTGATCCTTCCGCCTCAACCTCCCAGGTAGCTGGAACCACAGGCACATGCCACCACGCCTGGCTAATTTTGATTTATTGTAGAGATGATGTCTCGCCATGTTGTCCAGGCTGGTCTCGAACCCTTGGGCTCAGGCAATCCTCTCGCCTCTGCCTCCCCAAAGGGCTGAGATTACAGGCGTGAACCACCATCCAGCTGAGGTGAGCTTATTATTCAGATGGTTGCAGACAGGTCTCGTGAACAGGTAGGAATACACGGCTCAGTGATGATGCTGTGGGAACAGCTGCACAGAAACTGGGGGATTTGCCCATCGGCTACTTTCCTTAAACAATGTCTAGTAACAATTGTGTGTGTGTGTTTTTTTTTTTTTTTTTTTTGAGTTGGAGTCTCACTCTGTCACCCAGACTGGAGTGCAGTGGCTGCTCCCGTCCACCGTAGCCTTGACCTGTTGGGCTCTGGCGATCCTTCCGTCTCAGCCTTCCAAGTAGCTGGAACTACAGGCATGCGCTACCACGCCTGGCTAATTTTTGATTTATTGTAGAGATGGGGTCTCACCAAGTTGCCCAGGCGGGTCTCTCGAACCTGCAGGCTCAGGCAGTCCACTCACCTCAGCCTCCCAAGGCACGGGATTATAGGCTGAGCCACCGAGCCCGGCTAACAATTGTGTTTTTAAACTCCCTGGGGTTTTTTTTTTTTGACAGAATGGAAACAGCCATAAACAATTATTATGAAAATCATCAAAGTACTATTTTATGTTTCACATTGCAAATGACGATGTGCAGAAATTCATATATATACACATATGTATACACACTCATTTATATACATATACAGATATCTGTGTTTGTACACACACACACATTCTCCTTGGTGTTTCCTTCCTTAAGTCTTCTTATTATTCCTTAGGTAATTCTCATAATCCCCTTCACAGCCACCATAACAATTGATCATATATGTATTTATGTGATTATTTGTTTCATATCTATGTTCCTGCTGGACTGTAAGCTCCCTGAGGACAGGCATTGTGTCTGTTTTTCTCATTGCTGCAGCCTCAGAAGTATAATGCCAGGCACAGAGGGTTCAAATATTTGTTGGTTGAATGAATGAATATTTTCTGTTTTTGTTTTCTGTTTTTTTTTTTTTTTTTTTTTGAGCTGAGGTCTCACTCTGTCGCTCAGACGGGAGTGCAGTGGCAGAATCATGGCTCACCACAGCCTCGACCACCCGGGCTCAGGCCATCCTTCTGCCTCAGCCTCCCAAGTAGCTGGGACTACAGGTATGTGTCTCCACACCCAACTAATTTCTTGATTTTTTAATGGAGACATCTCATTATTTTGTTTAGGCTGGTCTCAAACTCTTAGGCTCAAGCAATCCTCCTGCCTCAGCTTTCCAAAATGCTGAATTACAGGCATGAGCCACTGCAGCTGACCCAGTGAATAAATATTTTCTTCCTTTACTTCTTCTCTCTGGGATCAGAAGGGATTTATACCAATATGAGAAGTAGAGGAAAGAGGTTTTCACCAGTTTTTTTCAGGATTTTCTTCTCAGTGGACCCCATGTATCTTCAAGAGGGAGTTGCCATCTTGTGTGATCTCTGACTGACAAATGTCCTGTGAAGGCTCCCACTTTCCCACTCACTGGTCTACACTTCAACTTAGTGCAGGGCCCACTCAAACGTCACCTTCTTGCTGCCTCAGGAACTTACCCTTCTCTTCTTAAAACTCCTGTGGAACTTATGCTCTGTCCTATTCAAATAGAGGAAATGTTTGTAAAGCCCAGGCCTTAAGATCCAGTCCCAGCCGAGCTCGGTGGTTCAGCCTGTAATCCCGTGTTTTGGGAGGCTGAGGTGAGTGGATTGCCTGAGCCCGCGGGTTTGAGACCTCATCTCTACAATAAATTTAAAAAAAAATAATAATTAGCCGGGTGTGGTAGCACGCGCCTGTAGTTCCAGCTACTTGGAAGACTGAGGCGGAAGGATCGCCGGAGCCCAGCAGGTCGAGGCTGCGGTGGCCGGGAGCAGCCACTGCACTCCAGTCTGGGTGACAGAGTGAGACTCCAACTCAAAAAAAAAAAGATCCGGTCCCAGAGCAGTGAGTGGAATAAAGGACACAGACCCTCCAGTCCAATGTCTTTAGAAATAATACACACCCCCCAAGCGATACTTCTTCAATCCACTCAACAAATGTTCAACACGTCTTATGTGCTAGGAACTGCAATGGGACAGACCAAGGGGCACAGCCTCTGTCAGGCTCTGCTCTCAGGAAGCTCGTGTCCCGTGCCATTGGAGCAACTGAGTAAACGCACCGTCACACGTGGTCACATGGACACTTCCCAAGGTTGACTGTGGAACCTGAACCAGACCAGAAAGACATTGCAAGTGGTTTTTTAAAGGCCATAAAATAGCTGAATGTCTTTCTTCAAAAAACGCTACCAATAATGCCGTATACCTTTCTAGGCGTGACTCCAGTTGTCCTTAGGAGTATTGACTGCCTGTATCATGGAGACACTCTGGCCCTGTTTGGATTGTGTGTTTATCTCTGAAACAATCATGGCGGCTACAGACATGGGGAGCCCTGGCAGGGCAGATGCTTGCCCCCCATGTCATATCCCAAGGGTTGTCTGATCTCACACAGCTGTGGCAGACTCTTTCCGGCACCACTGTGGGCACTACAGTTTCTGCTCAGTGTTCCCTAATAGGCTGAAGGCCTCTCAGCCATGCACAGATGCAATCCAAAGTGGTGTGTGTGTGTGTGTGTGTGTGTGTGTGTGTGTGTGTTGGGAGATGGGGGTTAGTACTCTGGAAGATACCCTTCAGTCAGTGTGGATCATGTGTCTGTGCATACAGGCTGCATCCTCTTGTCTTGGGAGGTATATTTCTGAGGCTAGCTCTGCATGGTTCTTCAGAAGGTCTGCAGTAGGGTGAGCCCAGTGGCATGCGGCAATAACTAGCACAGTAACACCCCCTTGGTTGGTTCCATTCTGTATCTAGTCTCAAACAACCTATCTGCACCTCATCTTTGTTACAGGGTTTGCTTTCAGAGGATCCCAATCTAAGACATACCTCCAAATCCTGGACTGCCCTCACAGAGGAAACTCAGTAAAAACAACCAAATGTATTGTAGTTAATTGCATCATCATCTATAATATCATATGGTTACCTGTCAAAAGTAAAACCAACTCAGCCAAATTTCTGAGCAGCTAATAGTTTCCAGGAAAATTAAGTGCACAAGATAAATGTGACTCCTGCCATCAAGGAGCACACAGTCTATCAGGAAAACTGCTTTTCCTAAACCTGAGTTATAGAACAAAAACAATTAATTAAAGACCTCTGTTATTCCCCTTCTCCAACTTATGTGTGACTTTCTGTAGAAACATATAACCCAATGGGTTATGTACCTCCATGGGTTGGACCTGATGAAAAATCTGTTGTGGACCTCATTCTGTCTTTGCTGAAAGCCTAGACGCTCAATGTTACAAGGGACAGAAACTCAATTACAACTAGCTTGAGCCAAAAAGTAATGTACTAGCAGAAGTAGTTGGGAAATCAAGGAGTGTACCCAGTTTCAGGCATGGGTGGATGCTGAGTCTCAGCGATGTTACTGGGGTTTCTGTCTTCAGCTCCCAAGTCTGATTCTTTTGGGTTGGCTTTACTCTCAGTCATGTTCTTTGACAAGAAAGGAAAAAATGGCCCCCAGTGGGTCTTGGTTTACCCAGTCCTTCTATCTCCTGACCCCAGCAAAGATGTCTTCTTTTTCCGAGCATCTGTATAAAAAGGTCTCATGGAGACAATCTGGTCCTGCTTGGATTATGAGCTTATCCCAGAAATAATCATGGCAGCCAAGGGAATGGGGAACCCTGGCAGGGCTGAGTCAGGCCTATCACTTGTTGGGAAGGGCAAATCCCAACCCCAGTGAAACAGGGGCTCTGTTACTTGAAGCAAAGTACAAAATAGTCACAGCACACTAAAACTAAGCACAGTCTTTTATACCTCCCAATGCTACGGCAAGAAAGCCTCTTTTCTTTGGGAGTCAGACAGTGGGTGTCTCTGAGGAAAATGAGATTCTTGGGTGGAGAACAGGTGTTTGTTTATCTGGATTTATCAAAACCAAGAAGGAGGCTGTCTCCGTACTTTGTACTTTCTGGAGTTTTTTGCAGATGCCCTGGTTTCCCTGCATTCCCTCTGACTTGTCAGGGTAAATGAGATGTCCAGGTCTTTCCTAGTAAGGTGACCCATGACTGGAGCCCCTGGGAAAACAGAAAAGGAAACAGTGTGGTGGCTTCACCAGCAGCAAGACCATCAGTCTTGAGTGCATTTTCAAGAGTGGGAAAGGCCTCTCCTCTCTGCCACTGAGTCGGGACACAAGGGCGGCTTCCCTGCTCTGTAGGATTTTGGAAAGCAGAAAGCGAGCTGCAGGTTGGTCCTCTGCCTCAGCTGCTGGAAGGGCAGCTGACACAGCTAGTGACAGTGTTGTCTGTGCGTGGCCTGTGCACCGTCACCTGATTGCTGCTGGCTGGGGAACTTCCGAGCTGCCACCCCCAGCAGTGCACTGGCTGTTTCCAGAGTCTGGTCTCCCCACTGGCCCGGCCACAGCTGTGATGGGCTTGTTCAATTGCATAATGGGCAAAGTGGAAGCCTCTGTCTTTGATCCTTGCCACATGACTTTAACCAAAGACTAAGGCCAGGAGCATCCATCACGCCTGGTCCTTGTCCATGTTTAGACCAAAGCCCTTTTCGTGACTGGTGGGCAGCAGCATGTATCCTGCCAATCACTGATCCCTGTTTGGCCTTGTTTTTTTCCAGTCCTACTCTGCACATGGCTCTCCTTGCTGTACGTGACTGCGCAGCCTCCTGGCAATGCCGGATCTTAAGGAATCACCTGTCAAGTCCTAGAGATTCAACTTCTTTTCTTTCGTCACCTTCCATTTCCCCTTGGCTTATAATTAGCCATTTTTCCTCATAGTTTTGAAGTCTCCTTATTTGAAATTCATCAGCGAGTTAGTCCTGGGGGAGTTACTCTCAATTACAAATTGAAGACTAATTGCTCCACAATGACTGTTGCTCTAGAAATGTAATCGCTTTCTAAATTCACTCTCGCCTCTTATTTAACACTAAGTTAAGGCTTTAAAATGAGCTGTGATTTGTAGTAGGAAACACAGCAGTTGGTGAACTGTAGAGTCACACCTAAAAGTATATATATATATAAAAGTATATATGTATAAGCATATATATATAAAATTTTTAAAATTCCACTTTCTTTTCATTTGAATTCTGAGTTATTTTTAAAATCTAGATGTAAAATGAGCTTAATGGATACAAAATAGATTTTGTTTTTCCTATAATTTGTCACACCAAATTAATTTTTTTCTGATTACTGCCAGTCTTTTGTTCTGAAAAATAGTTTCTGAAAGCTTAAGTCACCACCCTCTCTGCCCCCACCCACTATTTTTAAAATTGCCTTTATGTATTTTCTTAGTGTGCCTCTCTTTTCAAGGGTGGGGAAGCGGTGGGAGGGAGAGATCTGACTACTGATCAGAGCGGGTTGCGTGAACTCCTGTATTTTGTGTTTCTATCCAACCGTTGCCTCTCTGAAAATCAAGTGGCAAGCAGCAAAAGAGAGCTAATCAGAAATTAACCTAGAGAGGGGAGAGGTACCAAGGTAGTGCCCAAGAGGAGGTGAGGACCTGGCTTGAGTCAAGAGACCATGGCAGAATGGAGGAGAGCTGACAGAGCAGATGGCATCACACAGGGTCAACCAAGGACGTTATCTTTAAGGTGTTATCCTTAGGATACTTTCACAAGGAATTGATCAGGTGACTTCCACCAGTTTGACACCAACTTAAGCTGAAACTCAAACTTTGAGTTAAGAATACACATTTTATTTTCTAGCAAAACAGCTATGTGGTTTTAAGTATAAATTTTAAAGTAACTTAAAGGTGTCTTACGATGTTCTGTTGGCCTTAGCCTAATGACGATGATATAAACAGCCATTAGTTGGCTTCCTCCAAAAGATCAGGTGGAGGCTAAGCTCATTGGCTTTGCTGTTTCTGCCACGTGTCCTGCTTCAACCCTCTGTGGACAACGGGTCAAGACAGACTGGCCAAAAAGACAGTTACCAGACGCCAAGGGAAAACCAAAAGAAAATCAACAACAGAAGTATAAGAAACACAAAACGACCAAGCTTCTCAAGGTTTCAGGCCTGTCAGTAGCTGCTTCCTAGACAAGCACCCACCCGTGTCTCTCACGGATCCTCTGCTAGGCCTCCTTCCCTGCCAACTCCCTGCCTGCCGCTTCCTCGTGGGCCCATCTTATGTTCTGCCACTGCAGACTGACCCCCTGAGTGTCCAGCCTCCTCTTTCCTGAACTCCAAAGTCCTCACTTCAACATTTAGTCCGAATTCTTCCTGAGGAACTCTCTCTTATCTACAGGCAAGCGGAGCTCTGAAATGACTGGCCAAGAATGGTCTTATGTTCCTGTCTCAGATAATGACTCTGGGGCGTCTTCCTGAGGATTTTCACTCAGATCGGATGCTCCTCCATCCCTCACTCCATTCAGAAAATTATTTCAGAGTTAGAAATGGAAGGTGATTTCCCTGAGCTTCCACCATATCCAGACCCATGCCTAGCCCTGAAATGGATATGTTCCACACGGAGTTGCCAAATAATACATTAGAGCTTCTCCCATCTGTCTGCTGAACACCTCTGGCAAAAGTGGCAAGAGTCCTTGCTAATTTATTACCAAAAGTAAACTACATTTTCAGACTAGAGTTACTGCTCATTGAGTATAGACTATTTGGATACTATAGAAAAGTAGAAAGAAAAGGAAGACCCACTCATAGTTCCACACTTAAAGACAAATACTAGTATGCTGACTTCTAGTCATTCCTTTATAGAAGGTGCATTTTTTCCCCTAATATACTAGAGTTGAAATTCCCTTAATTGCTAGAGATGTCATTTTAGTTTAATATTACAATATACATATTTCCTCCTGTTAATATAAATTTGTAAATATATTTAAATGTAATGATATTATTATATTTATATAATACAATAATGAATATATTAATAACCACAATGCATAAACACAAATCTAGAAATATAAACTTGTAAATATATTTAATATATATGTGAATATATTTGAGGGATGCATAGATAGTTTACTTAACCTAAATGAGTTGAAATAAAGGAATCCATTTCCAATTTTTTACGGTTATTATGAATGCTGTAACTGACACTTCATGTGTAAACATTTTTAAGCATTTTGACTAGATTCTTTACAAGAGGTTCCCAGAAGGGATAGAACCGGATCAAAGGGTCTACACCTTTTTAAGTCTTGATGCTTGTTGTCAGAGTCCCCTCACCTTTTTAAAGGGATGTTAAGAAAACTATTGTGTGGCAGTCACAGAGGCTATTACTGATTCCTGGGAAATGGTTGTCCCTCAGTTGACGGGAAACCAAATGGACACATCTTTTTATATACTAAAAAAAAAAAAAAAAAAAGGCTCACCGGTGTGTGGCCTGCATGCAGTAGGGCAGCCTGCTTCCTGCCTTCCTGGAGGCACGTTACGTCCGGCCCGTCTACTGAGGACATGATGTTAGAATCACAAGGCTCCCCCAGAGCTCTATTCCAAATGCTAAAAACTATGATTTTTAAAATGTGTGTCAGTGACAATTATCGTGTTAACTGTTCCAGATAACTGGAAAATCGACATATATATATGCATTTTATATTATATATATATATATATTATATATATATAAAATGTAGATACATACACACACACAGACTCAGATAACACAGTGAAAATGTTTATCATAGATCTTCAGTGAAGGAGATTTAATTTCTCTCTTTTCAACACATACAATTTCCAGCCGCATTTCCCTTACGCAGGATAGGTGCTGTCACCTGCTGTTACTGCAGAAATAAAGGCTCCTTTTCCCCTTTGTAATAGAACACACTGATGAATGGAAGCATCGGAATTTGCTAACAAATTGCTATACCTGCTGCTTGGCTCTGTCTCCCCCTCATTCTGCCTCCCAGACAGACATTTTTTTGCTTATCCACAGCCATTTGAATTCCCAGTTCAAAGAATCTTTGTTAGAGGGCCAATCTGTTCCCAAGAGCGTTGGAAACGACTATAAAAAGAGATACATATTTCATACGTGCTGGCATCATGCCAGTGTGATACCGCGAGCATTGCTTTAGAGAATGCTGGCCAGCATGCCAGCCCGACACAGCAGGCAGTGGAGGTAAACAGGACCATGCTTTAATGCATATTCACAAGGTGCCCTAATCTCCTGTGAGGTGTCCTGAGTGCCCACTGGGTAGTTTGTATCCCTGTTAAGAGCACACCGGTGGCAACTCCGAAGGAAATGAACATACTAAAATATTGTAATCAGATACCTAGGGCACTGCTTTTCTCCTAGCTCAGCGATTAGAGATTTCCCCCTGGAAATGTTATTCACATGAAAGTCTTCAAAGACAAAATAGTGTACTAGAAGAGGAAAGGTTACATGCGAATGTACAGCCAGTTTAGAAATGTGTGAGTATATGTTTCTGTATCCTTATTTGTGTGCATACACACACACCTAGACCACAAATTACCTGTATATTCCCAACATGTGTATTCAAGAAAAGGACAGCAAGGCTGTCCACCACCTACGCACACACACAGAGGAAATGGCTCATCCCAAGGTTAGACAGACACCTCTGAAGGCTCTTTTAGCTCAGGTCCTGATCACATGCATAAATAGGCATTTCATCGAGTGGATAACTCATTCATTCATCTTGATTGATAATTAGAACCGACAAAGAACAGATCAACACAAATCACGAGGGCAAAAATGTCTGGGACTCAGTTTAATGAGAAAACCCCAAAACCTCTTTAGTGGTAATTGCATTGCAAGCACCCAATAGCTTTCACAGTTGTTTTTGCAAATGATACAAATTAGCACCCAAGATCTGAAAAATGAAAACATTGGGGAATTTAGCAGGGCCCTGGGTAGCTTGGCCAAATATAGGTATTCACCTAGATACACTCTGGCATGTAATTTTGAGACTTCTTACAGCAAAAAAGGTGAAGACTTCAAATCCTACTGCTATTTGCACTTGAATTCCCAGGTGGGCAAGTTCATCTAGGAGGCAGTTTTCTTTCCCCCCCACAGAATCCCTTCCCAATTTCACATAAATACCCTGAGAATTTTTAAATATCCAAGATGCTAAAAATCTGCCGTTTAGATCCTTTCCTTGCTAGGAAACGTAGATACCACACAAACAATTTGAAGCTTTCATGAATCCTAAGTTATACCTACAAAGTTCAGGAAAGCTGTAATAAGATGTAACAATTGCATATCTTGTTGGATCTAATCATAACTTAGTGAGATAATAAGGAGAGCTTTTCAAAGCAGTCAGCTCTGGTTTTGATTTGTTTCCCTCTTTAGCCACTTCTGCCTGAGTCCATCCAGAAGTCAGGACAAGGTGCTTATTGCATAAATCCCGCAGAGGGAAATTTCAGATAAATTAAATATGCCAAGTTAGAGCAAGAAGGCTTCATGTAAAAAAAAGGAAAAAAATATCATGACGAAAAAGCAATGCCTTTCTCAGTGCCTGGAATACTTTTTCCTTTTGCCTAGTTCTCTTTCCTGAGACTTCCCCGGCAGCCACACCCCCTGAGGACTGAGGGTCCCAAATCTCACAGCACTTGGTAGCACTGCTCTTCGCTAATTAGTCTGGTCTACCTTCACTTACTCCTTTCTGCCTCCTAAGCTTAGAAGAAGCTTACAACATGTGTGTTCATGGAGCTCCACCTTTTGGATCACACTTTTTCTTTTTTTTTTTTTTCTTTTTTGAGTTGGCGTCTCACTCTGTCGCCCAGACTGGAGTGCAGTGGCCGCTCCTGGCCACCACAGCCTCGACCTGCTGGGCTCCGGCGATCCTTCCACCTCAGCCTTCCGAGTAGCCGGAACTATAGGCGTGCGCTACCACGCCCGGCTAATTTTTTTGATTTATTGTAGAGATGAGGTTTCGCCTGCCCAGGCGGGTCTCGAACCCGCGGGCTCAGGCAATCCACTCACCTCAGCCTCCCAAGGCG
>CAUYQG010032150.1:0-20615 GCA_963574415.1 Tarsius wallacei | reverse complement strand
GGGGGGCGGGGGCGGCGGCGACAGCGGCACTTACTGTTCGCGGCGTGGTGCCTGGCGGTCCCCCGAGGGGCGGGAGAGGGAAGGAGGGGCGAGGACGGCGACCGAGGTCTTCCCGGCGGAGGCTTTTCGGCTTCGCAGCGGCTGGCGCCAAAATCGGACTCCGCCCACTTCCTCGCCCCCGGGGGTGGGGTCCTCCTGACGCTGGGGGGCGCGGACGGGGGCGGGTGGAGCTGCCTACGAACGCCCCGGGGAACCGCTTTCTGGGAAGACGTCTCCCGATGCGAGGGGTCAGCCCAGAGACGTGGCCAGGGTTAGCTCGGTGCAGCGAGAACAATAATTTGTTGACTAGAAGCGGCTTCGGGTGTTTCCGGAAGGGGCCGAGTCAATCCTCCGGGCTGGGGGAGGGAAAACGAAAGGGGAGGCTACGAGGATTTTAATGGCGGGAGAACAGAGGAGATTATCAAAGGCGTAGCTGCAGGGACCACCTCCCAGGTTGAGGGGGCTGGACCTCAGGGCTGCGGATTAAGCCCCGCCCTCCAGCGTTAATTTCAAACTGCGCGACCGTTTCTCACCTGCCCTGCGCTAAGGCGGGGGCTGCACTCAATTCCGGGAGGGAGGGACACGCAGGCCTCGAGCCTTCCGCAATTCACGGAGCCCGCTTACGCATGAGACGTTAAGCACTGCCGCTGGCCGCCAGGGGGGAGGAGTACGTACTTGGCGTAAGGAGGGGCGTAGCGCGTTCCCGCCAGTGGCGGCAGTTAGGGCGTTTACGCAACGGCCTGACGTAGGGGGAAGACGCATTAGTGGGGGAAGGTTCTAGAAAAGCGGCGGCAGCGGCTCTAGCGGCAGTAGCAGCGGCGCCGGGTCCCGTGTGGAGGTGCTCCTAGCGGTGTTGTTTCTCGAGCAGCGGCAGTTCTCACTACAGCGCCAGGACGAGTCCGGCTCGCGTTCGTCCGCGGAGATCTCTCTCATCTCGCTCGGCTGCGGGAAATCGGGCTGAAGCGACTGAGTCCGCGATGGAGGTAACGGGTTTGAAATCAATGAGTTATTGGAAAGGGCATGGCGAGGCCGTTGGCGCCTCCGAGGAAGCCGGCCAGCCGCCTCCGTGGGAGAGCGGCGGGGAAGCGGGCCGCTAAGTAGCGGCGGCTCCGGGGGTGTTTGGCGGAGTCTCGCGCAGAGGCCTGGTCGGACTAGCAGCCTCCCCACCCTCGGCCTCCGGCGCCATTTCCCTGTCCTGGGGTGGGGGATGGGGAGCTTTCACATGGCGGACGCGGCCCCGCTTTGGTGAAAGTGGGGCGCGGAGGCGGGAATTCTTATTCCCTTTTCCAAGCTGGTTGGTTTGGGGGCCCCGGCGTCGGGCGTTTCGGCGGCAGCGGGTCCTCGTGAGGAGTCTGCGGAGCCTCCCCTCCCCCGCTCTCCCGGGAACCGGATTTGGCGGCCGCCATTTTCATGTCTCTCCTTTCTCGCAGCGTTTTTTCTTTTCACGCGCTGAATTCTGCTAGTGGGATTTCTCTCCCGGAGCGTAGACGGGGCTAACGACTTTGTTTTCTTCCCGGGCTGTGTTCGTGCGTTTCGAGGTGGATTTGGAGCGTTTGGGGAGCGTGGATCTTAGCGTCCTGCGCACCTCGTTACGGGCGCCGAGCTTTCCCCTCGATGAAATGGCGCCATTGCGCGCAGGAGCCGCACGGCGGGCGGGGGGGTGGCGGGCGGCCGGCGCGGGCTAGGAGAAGGTAGAGCCGCCAGGGCGCCGGGCGGCCCTCACGCCAGCCTCGGCACAAAGACGCCATTTCTGTTGCCAGTGTTCGCTGGAGTAACGGTTCTATCTGGGTCTGCAGTGACTGAAAGGGCAGTTGGAGCGCAGGGAATTGGACGGGAGCAAATCGCTGAACCGTCGGATCAGTACCGACTCCGAAGGTGGCAGTGAGGATGAGGAAAGAGGGTTGGGGGGGAGGGAGGTTCGCTTCAGATTCCTTCACTGCCCTGGAGGATTGTTTGAGTTGTAGACTCAGCGTGTTTTAAATAACACTTCCCTAGGAAGTTTAGTCTTTACTGGGTAAAACCGTGGATCTCTGTGGAGGAGACGTGAGCAGTTACGAGGAGAGGGAATTAGTGATTTTGTCCTTAGTGGTGGTTGACTGAAACATGGCTCGGTCCTTTTAATGCGTGTATGTTTATGTGCAAAACTGTTGCAGGCCTGGGCCGCTATGTTTGTGAACTTTGTCACTTGCTTTTCTCATTTGTTTGTAATCATGGTTGATCATTACATTGATAAACATAAGGTCTCAAGCGAAGGGGGTCTACCTGGTTATTTTCTTTGACCCTAAGCACGTTTATAAAATAACTTTGTTTATAATCGATAGTGGACATCGGGTAAGTTTGGAAAAATTTGAGAGGTAAGTAATGAGTTTTTGCTTTCTGTTAGTGATTTGTAAGACTTGTAGATGTGCTTTATTTTTTAACTTATTTGGACGTAGATCTATGTATTGACATTTTAGAATAAAGTTAGCTGGAAAATCAACTGCCAAGTAAATAACTATTTTAAAAGGCTATTTGAATGTCTCATAGGCGCTAGTAGGATAATTTCAGTTAATCTTTGATTTTTAGAAATCTGAAAACAATTAGCTGTGCAGGGAAAACATCTGAATTGGCTCTTAGAGCTGTTTTTTGAGCAGTTGGGAATATATGTATTGGAGGAAGAACCTCCAGAAATGTAGGGTGAGAGTAGTGATGCTGCTTGCTGGGAACAAATAAGTCTTGCCTTCAGAATTACGATCGATCTTGCACCGTGCATTCATATCAGTTGGTACAGAATGCCATGACCTATTCTATCTTACGGGTATTTTGAACTTTTTTAAAACCTAGTTCCTTTATAAGTCAGATTTAATTACTTATTCTTCCATAACTGCTCAAAAAAAGGACTGTTTACTGCAGCATATTTGCTTGCTGGTTTGCAGATACTAAAAGATTTCAGCTCAAGTATTTTTCTTTTGACTTGTAAAATTTGAGGCTCGCACTTGTCTTGTGCTGTGTGGTTTGCCAGATGGCTACTAAGTTCCATAAACCTGAGCTTTCAATATAGTTAATGAGCTTCGAATGAATGTATTTTACTGTACATGATGGTTCTTAGCTAAATAATAGTTTAGATTGTTAATGGCACGTACATTCTCAGTATAGGAGTGCCCACCAATAATCATGGCTAAACTTTTGAAGCTACAGATGCTGCTCTTCATAAAAACTAGTTTGTCTTTGTTACTGAAAGGTTACATCTTAAGATTAATTTTATGTGTACCATTAATGTTTAATTTGTTTCATAATAAAAGTTATTATGGGGAAAGTCTTGTGTTTTTAAATTTTTTTTTTTGTTGAGATACTTAGAATCCCCACAAGAGGGGGCAGTTAAGGGAAAATGTCAGGTTTTCAGATTCTGAATCCTGAAATAAGTGGTAAACTTTGGGTCTTAAGGAACCAGGAGTTACTTTTTATATTTAAAAATTCCAGGCTGAGTAAGTTACCGTCTGTGTTTTGAGAATATAAGATTGAATAAAAATTTTGGTAAGAATTCTTTAGTAGCCGTCAATGACCGTGGGATGGATTTATTTTTCCTTAGAAAGTTATTAAAAATTAAATGATACATTTGTATTTAAGATTATTGAATGTCAAGTAAACTTAGATCAAGCATTATTGATATCGAAACTTGTGTAGTTCAGCTGAGGCAGTTTTTTTTGGTGTAACACAACTAATATGCAGTTTAACATATGGTTTAAATTTGATGTAAGTTTTTTTTTTCCCCCCCAGAAAACTTTAGAAACTGTTCCTTTGGAGAGGAAAAAGGTACTCTGCCAGCAGGTCACCTCATCATATTTAAGAATTTAATTTCCAGCATACAAAAAGGAAATGTAAATAAAAATTGAAATGATGTTTTCCTTTGCAGAGAGAAAAGGAACAGTTCCGTAAACTCTTTATTGGTGGCTTAAGCTTTGAAACCACAGAAGAAAGTTTGAGAAACTACTACGAGCAATGGGGAAAACTTACAGACTGTGTGGTATGTAAACTATGAAATTTTGAGTACAAATACTAGACTTTTGTGTGTTGAGTGACTCTTGCAGAAAATAACCTAAATCAGTACTGTTAGTAAGAATTATCCTGTAACATAAAATGAGATTAAATGCTAAAGTTCCTGCCTTGGTTTTAAAGGTAATGCGAGATCCTGCAAGCAAAAGATCAAGAGGATTTGGTTTTGTAACTTTCTCATCCATGGCTGAGGTTGATGCTGCCATGGCTGCGAGACCTCATTCAATTGATGGGAGAGTGGTTGAGCCAAAACGTGCGGTAGCAAGAGAGGTAAGAAAAACAATTCCTTGTGTAGTAAGCATGAAAAATGTTGTTCTGCTGAAGATCAGAGTGTCGTTTTTAAAACAATTCAACTCAAGTTTTTATCCCGCATCGAAACTTGCATTGGGCTTCTAAACATGTTTCTCCTTAAGCTTGCTTTTTAAAGTACTGGATTCTTAAAAGCACTTTGGTATTTTATCCTAGTTGGATCTAAGCTGTATATGGTACAAATGTGTGTTTTCAATCATGCTTGAGGTTTTTTTGTCAGGATGACTTTTTTCCCTTTACTATTTCAGGAGTCTGGAAAACCAGGGGCTCATGTAACTGTGAAGAAGCTGTTTGTTGGAGGAATTAAAGAAGACACTGAGGAACATCACCTTAGAGATTACTTTGAGGAATATGGAAAAATTGATACCATTGAAATAATTACTGATAGGCAGTCTGGAAAGAAAAGAGGCTTTGGGTTTGTTACTTTTGATGACCATGATCCTGTGGATAAAATTGTATGTAAGTGTCTTATTTTTTACATTTCTTTCGACATAAAATTTGGGGCACATTAACATAATACAGCTTTATTAAGAGGAAAGCTTTTTAAGTCGCTTAGTATCCGCGTTTTAAGAAGTCTGAATTTTTCATTCCAGTGCAGAAATACCATACCATCAATGGTCATAATGCAGAAGTAAGAAAGGCTTTGTCTAGACAAGAGATGCAGGAGGTTCAAAGTTCTAGGAGTGGAAGAGGAGGTAACTCTTAATTCTGTTTCTTTATTTTTGTTTGTATAAGTGCCTGCTGCTAACTAGGGCATTTATTGTAGGAAACTTCGGTTTTGGGGATTCACGTGGTGGTGGTGGAAATTTTGGACCAGGACCAGGAAGTAACTTCAGAGGAGGATCTGGTGAGTACAAGCTTTAAGTGTTTGAGGGGGAAGTGTGCTTGGTTGAAAAAAATTTGATTGGAATCTAGATTTTAAAATTGTCCCTAAGATTTAATAGGTTGTATCCTGCTGAGCTCTTCTGATTTGGCCAGGCAAAGAGGTAATAGGGGTTAACAATAGATGAATTTATTTGAATTAATAATGTAACGAGGTGCCTAAACTTTGGGACCTATACAGTGTCCTTTAAGAATAAGGGTAGGGCAGGGCTCAGTGGCTCTCAGCACTGTAATCCCAGCCATTTGGGAGGCTGAGATAAGATGATTGCCTGAGCCCAGCAGGGGTTCAAGACTAGCCTCGACAACTTGGTGAGACCCCCGTCTCTACAATAAATCAAAAATTAGCAGAGTTGTGGTGGCGCGCGCCTGTTGTTCCAGCTACTTGGAAGGCTGAGGCGGAAGGATCCCCTGGGCCAGCAGGTTGAGGCTGCGGTGACCATGAGCATGCCACTGCACTACAGCCTGGGTGACAGTGAGACTAACTCAAAAAAAAATAATAATAATAAGGTTAGGCATGCTGAATCTGAGCAGATATTTTGGTAATGAGATTTAATTATGTACTTCCATGTGTTTATTATTTTTGAGGCAGACTGTTGCCCAGGCTGCAGCACAGTGGCACCCTCACAGTCACAGCAGCTTCAACCTGCTAGGCTCAGGTGTTCCTGCCTCAGCCTTCCAAGTAGTTGGAGCTATAGGTGTGCACCACCATGCCCAACTAATCTTTTTTTCTTTTGATTGTAGGGATGAGGTATCCCCAGGTTGCCTAGACTGTTCTCGAATCCATGGGCTCAGACAGTCCTCTCACCTCTGGCCTCCCACAGTGCCGGGATTGCAGGCATGAACCACTGTGCCTAGCCCATGTGTTTACTTTAATTATTAAGGAACGTTAGTTTGTTCAGTTCTGAGTTCCTAGTTAGGAAAATAATACTAAGTTGAATGTGGGGAACAGTTTATAATAACCTTAATCTCTTTCAACCCTTAACAGATGGATATGGAAGTGGACGTGGATTTGGGGATGGCTATAATGGGTATGGAGGAGGCCCTGGAGGTTAGTTTATGTGACTTTTAGTCTTTTAATGTTTTACATTTTACCCCTTATAGTCTGTCTGACAGTGATTCTGTTGTTTGGCATTTCCTTTGATTAGTTTGCTTATTAGCTGTTTTATAGCTTAGGAAATAGAGTGCAAAATCATAGATGAATCTTAAGTGAGAACTTTAAAACTATCTTATCTCATTGTTTCTCAAGCAGTAGAATTGGACCTAGATGTGGTAGCTTATGTACTGTTTTGGAAAGGTGTAGAATACTGGATTTGATTGAGATCAACCTGTAAGGGGAAGCATATAAAAAGAATTGTTGTGTTAGCCTTTAAGCAGATGAAAACTTGCAAAAAGTTACCTGTCCAAGGTCTAAGTGTTCCTACAGATAAGATTGTGAGCATTGCTGGACAACAAGCGATGTATTAAATGAATCAGTTCATGGATTACAGAAAAGGTTGATAACTTAGAGATAACCTAATAAGAATAGGGATTATTGAAACTGAGCTAGTAATAGACTTGATTTCTGTATTAGCTGCTCATTAGGCATGACTAAGTTAATCCTGTATGTTAACCATTCCAGCCTTGATTTGAAACAAACTTTAACTAGAGAAGGCTGAATTCTTGTACTCGGCTGCAAGTGATTTGAGGTTTTAGCATACCATTTTGTGCTAATATTTGGTTCTCTGCTCATTTCTACTCAAGGTAAGGCAGGGAATGTATTTTAAGAGACATGGTAACTGATAGGGAAACATGAATCTTTTGGATTAGCAGGAGGAAGTGGTTCTTCTGTTTTCTCCCTAGCCCATATTGGTCTAACTCCACAATTCTTAATCCCTTACATGTAATATTTCCTTCATAAAGGACCCTTAATGTCTTTAGTTTCAGGGGAAGGCTGTGGGTAGGCACCCAGCAAAGATAGGTATTCAGCCTTTTGAGTTCTAGAAGAGGTTATAGAATGAGAATTTCGTTTATAAAATTAAGTAGTTTGGAAAGCTGGAAATACGGTGTGATAAGACACTTCAAATGCCATTGAAAATATTAAGTAATTACTTAAAGGCTTATTTTATAATAGGTGGCAATTTTGGAGGTAGCCCTGGTTATGGAGGAGGAAGAGGAGGATATGGTGGTGGAGGACCTGGATATGGCAACCAGGGTGGGGGCTACGGAGGTGGTTATGACAACTATGGAGGAGGTAACTCACCTGCAACCTTTCTGTGGGAATTTGGAGTGGAATTAATGACTTTACTTGAGATAATTTTTAATTTCAATATTATCACTAGATAGAAACTTCTTAAATTGTAAATAGGCAGTTTGCATTCTGGTTTGTTTTTGTGGGAGCCTTGCTCTAAATAATATATAGCGTGTATCACTGGTTTAATGTTTGTATTATGAAGTCCGTTGTGCTAGTATTCCAAATTTTTTTACAGGAAATTATGGAAGTGGAAATTACAATGACTTTGGGAATTATAACCAACAACCTTCTAACTATGGCCCAATGAAGAGTGGAAACTTTGGTGGTAGCAGGAACATGGGGGGACCATATGGTGGAGGTAATTTATAACTAAAAATGGATAATTTTCAGATTATGTGATCAAAAGATTAGTGTTTAGTTTAAGGGACCATAACATTAAGTATGTTAGTTTATACTTGGATAATGTGCCCATCTATAGAAATACAGTTTGCAGAAATCATCAGAAGGATTTCAGCAAACAAGTTGTAAAAGATTAAGGATATTGTGGTGTTTGATGTAGGATGTTCTGTGGTTTAAATATTTTTGTGCTGAAGAAAGCATTTCTGGTGGTTCTTTTTTCTTTGTTCTCGGCTAGTTATTTTTTTAAGGAGATAATCAAAATTGCCAAGCACATTGCAAATGGTATAAAATACTATGATGAGTCTCATTGGAAATTAGATAGTTCTAAACCTTATATTGGACTGATGATGGAAAATCAAAGTAAGTTTGCTTTCTTTTGCTGTTCCAACAATTCTAGGAAACTATGGTCCAGGAGGCAGTGGAGGAAGTGGGGGTTATGGTGGGAGGAGCCGATATTGAGCTTCTTCCTATTTGCCATGGGTAAGTAGTTTTTGAGTTTTACAATATTATTGTCTTGGGAGACCTAGCTGCAGGAGTAAAAGCTTTTTAGGATCATGTTATCTTTCCTTAAAATCTGGTTAGATGGATAATTTCATAACCTATTTTTTTTTTACTCTTTACTTCTGTTGAAACAGGCTTCACTGTATAAATAGGAGAGGATGAGAGCCCAGAGGTAACAGAACAGCTTCAGGTTATCGAAATAACAATGTTAAGGAAACTCTTATCTCAGTCATGCATAAATATGCAGTGATATGGCAGAAGACACCAGAGCAGATGCAGAGAGCCATTTTGTGAATGGATTGGATTATTTAATAACATTACCTTACTGTGGAGGAAGGATTGTAAAAAAAAAAAATGCCTTTGAGACAGTTTCTTAGCTTTTTAATTGTTGTTTCTTTCTAGTGGTCTTTGTAAGAGTGTAGAAGCATTCCTTCTTTGATAATGTTAAATTTGTAAGTTTCAGGTGACATGTGAAACCTTTTTTAAGATTTTTCTCAAAGTTTTGAAAAGCTATTAGCCAGGATCATGGTGTAATAAGACATAACGTTTTTCCTTTAAAAAAAATTTAAGTGCGTGTGTAGAGTTAAGAAGCTGTTGTACATTTATGATTTAATAAAATAATTCTAAAGGAAATTGTGTAATTATAGACTTTTTATTTTAAATAAGTTAAGGAGTGGGTAGTATAATTAAGGTTCATTGCAAAGCTGTTGTTATATTTGTGTAAGATAAATGCTGGTCAGATATAAGTGTGTTGTCTGCAATTCATCAGGATTAAATTATGTAGATAACTTAAGGGATATCTCTGCAAGGAGAAACACCTTTTTAGATCTTTTAGATGCTGCTTCTTCAATGCAAGGAAAGGAAATAACCCCAGCGAGGTACTCTTCAGGGACACAGGTCTAGTACAAGAGAACTCTTGACGGCTACTAAGTTCAGCCAGTCTTAAAAAACTGTGCTGTTTCTACAAAGCTTTAACTACAGTAGTTTATAAGGATGCCAACGAAAGCTGAGGGTGTAGAGCAAAATAGTTCTAAGCTTCAGTTAAACTTCTTTAGGTAAGATCTTATTTACTTTTCCTTTCTTAATTTTCCTCCCTAAAAGATAAACTAATACTCTTCAATGGTCTTTCAGAGTATAGTGGTTCTTATGTAGTTTAACATAGCTATAAATTGAGTTTAACAATTTATAAACTCAAGAGAATAATTTTTATAAACCCTGTTTTCCAATCTGTCATTTAAATTATTTTGGTTGTTTTTCCCTTTTTTTTCCTTCTTTCCCACCCCCCTCCCCTCTCCATGAAGATTCAGGTGCTTAACATATCATTTTTTTCCCTGCTGGAATTTTAGCATTGATATGAGCCATGGACAAGTATATTCTGCTGCCACAAAGACTGTAAAGTGCTTCATTTCAACAGCTGAGGCAAGCCAAGTGATCATTAATAAAGCTTTTCTTGGTTCCTTCAGTGGTGTTGGTAGTAAAATGGTAGGTAAAAGTTAGGCTGCAACTTCAGTAAATCATGAAATTTCCCATCATTACACCCTGTATTCACATTTCTTGAGTCGAACATTTTGAGTGAACCTAGGCATTTTTATTAAAATAAAGACATTTGCTCTATTAATGGTTCTAGCTTTACATGCTTATCAGGGTGAGGCTGAAAAGAAGGCAAGGCAAAATGGTTGAATGAATAGTTTATGCTTATGAATAAAGTGTCTACATGATAAAGCTTGTATGTATGCAGTATTAAATAGATGGGTTTAAATGTAATTTTGCCCAGTGTCCTACCCTGATGAGTGGTTGGCTGCTGAAATTCGTTTCTTATTATGAGTTTGCTTACCTGGCTTTATTGCCTTTTTCAGGGATGTGATAAATCAGGGCTTATTCAACTGTATGCACCAGTCAGTCTTCTTTGATCCTAAGACCACCACTGAAGTTATTTAGGTTCTTTGGACAAACATGATAAACTTCTTCAGATACTTTTTTTTTCCTTTGGCAGGAAGGTGTCTTGCTGCAGGTAACTAATGAAGAAGTGGTCAACCACAGAGTCTTCAAGAAATAAGAAATTCTGTACCATCTGAAAGTAGTTCTTGTTGGTGCCTTCATTTTAAAAGCACTCTAAGATAAAAGGGAAATGTTTTCTGATAAAACAAACTTCAATTAGTTCAGGTTCTTGATCTAAAACAAAAAATGAGTGTTGTTTGTAAAACAGTAACATCAAATTGGCTAGAGAGAGAAATGTATCATGTTTTAAATTAGGTTTTGTGAGTAGACAGATTAAAATTCTATTTTAAATACAAAGTTTATAAAATAAATACTTTTGTATCCAAATACTTCGTGTAATGTTTACACATAAAATGTGTGAATCTTGTTCTACAAATATTCAGTTGTCTAGAATATCACTATCCCCTAAATTTTTAAAGCAATTTCACAAAGCTATGCATATTTCCATTTCCTTTCAGTATTAATAGACAAGAGCATTGTGGCCATTACTGGCTGTCCCTAATAAAATGCTATTTATGCACTGTATATTCAGCGTTTGAGTACTGCTGCAGTTTGCTGGCTTTACCTTGTATGTTTAATATTACTGGTGGCATTTTGAAGTCATGGATTTTAAATTAACCATCTAAAGTGGTCCAGATTAACTGGCTATGGAAAGCACTGATGCCTAAAATCTGCCATACCTAGTTTGTCAAATGTTAACTAGCTCTGTTGCATTTTATACTTAGTAAATGAATGTCAGTGGTTGTCTTTTAAGAGTTAATTTTTTGGGGGTAAAACTTACAGGGATTTTCTTGGACATTAACCTGAATTAATCAAGGAAAGGATAAAAGTAACAAGGGCAAACGTTGATTGTCATTTTTTTTGGTCCTTATAATATGGGGTGTAACTCACAGGTAAGTCAACCTAATGGCTAACGGAAGTACTGTAAACTGTCACATGAAATCCTAGTTGCATTCACTGACTATAAACTGAGTTCTTCAAATTTAGTAAGAAAAAAGTTAGTTTTCAAGGTTTAAAAACGTGGCTCTACAAATAAGTTGAACTTTGAAGAAGTAAATCAGCTCAATACAAACCCAAAATACCCAATTCTTTTCCAGTAAGTGTCACAAATGGAAAAATTAGTGCACAGTGGCTTGTGAAGATAAGGGTTTAACGAAACAATAGGTAATGTTGAAAATTCAACATAAGCATTTTTCCTGTATGTTGTGTATTAAGCTGTTTTTCTTTTAGAAATTGAACTAAGGAAATTTTTTATGTAACAAGACATTGTACTAGAAGAAAAACCTGCTCTTGTATAAGGTGTTCACATTTTATCTCAGGTTTAAACATTATTGCCGTATAACACATTACCTCAATATTTAGAGTAACAAACTGCATCTGTGGGTCAAATATTGGGATCAATGAAACTGGTTGTGGCTGGGGCTTAAGGTTGTGCTCACAAACCTTGACTAGGGTTGGAGAATTAACAGCCAAGGGGCCATACCAAGAGGGCTGAAAGATTAATACTTGGCTGTTAACCTTCCTCTAGAATGAGTGATTCCAAGTAAGCAAGGAAAAAGCTGCTACCTACGACCACATATCATAAGCCACACCATCTTGTGTTTAACTATCACACAATGGGAAGATTCTACTTTAATAGGTGTAGTTACCAAGAGGGCAAGGATCATTGAGAACTATCTTTGAAGTTGTCTATCACACTTGAGTGCTGTTCTTTTATTGTGGAAGTTATGATGCATTTGTGTTAAAGTGCTTCCTCTATGTAAGGTTTTCAGTAGCCAAATTTGGCAGGTCAGATTAAGTTGAAATTAGCTGATCTGTTTGACTTGCGTGTTGGGAGCTAATTTGGGGAGAGTTGCAATTTGTTGCTAATGATGGTAGTTGAAAAGTGGGTGTATGTACTTGTTTGCATAACACGTCACTAATCTCAGGACACCTCATGTACACTTGGCTTTGTTCTTGAACCTACCATATGTACGTTTTGTAACTTAGATGCCCAGATGGTTACTAAATAGCTTGCACCATTTAGTGCTGCAACTAATGATGGTTGTTTTGTAGAGGGACCAGGAATTCCAGAGCAGCCTGGGCAGCATAGTGAGACTTCATCTCTCAAATTTGAGTAAGAGGAGGTGGTGATGGGGAAACAACCAAAAGTAGTGTGTTTGAGAAAGTTCATTTCTCACAGGCTATAGACGGACATTGTGTTCTTAAGGTAGCCTTAAGAGAGACCTCAAGTACCCAAATGGTCTGGTTTAGCTCATATTGCTAGATGAGATGTCCAGGAATCATTTCATGAGTAAGTTCTACAGATAAGGGCAAACTATGAAAGTTAGCTCCAAGTAAAGAGATTTGGGCCAGTGCTAAATTTCAGGAGGGCAGGGTACATGCTAGAAGACTTGGCAGCTACATGGAGATAAACTAGACACGAGTAAACATTGCAAGTTTTAACTTTCCCCTTTAGGTATGTACTTGTTTTTAAGCCCCATACCAGATAATGTGAGACCATATTTGGGACACATCGGAAGGCTGTTAACAAAAGGGTACTCTATGATTTAATCTGTTAAGTCTAAATTTCTTCCACTGGTAAAATGGAATATGGTAAACTACGCAGATTAGTTTTACATGGCCAGAATGTTTAGATGTGATTAGGAGAGGAGGGATGGCTGTTACTAAAACTAGTTCCTGGTAGTAAACTCAATCTTTTGAAACTAGCTCTTGGAATACTCATGGACTTCAGTCACATGTACAAGGTCCCTTTGTGTGTGTGTGGGGGGGGGGGGTGCGGGGGGGGCATCTGTTCCAGGATGTTTAATGCTCCCCAATACCAAAACCTACTGGTGCTGAAGTCTTGCATAAAATGGTGTGGCATTCGCATGTTACCTAAGCACATACTGTCACTCATCTCTACCTGTGCCCAGTACAAGGTGGAACCTAGGGAATGACAGGGAGAAGCATGTTCAATACAGATGCAGCCATGCGTTTCCTTAATATGTTCAGTCCACAGTTGGATCCATGGGTGCAGAGGGTTTACTGTAAAGGCCTACCATAAGTTTCAAAGTGCTACAAAAAGTAACCTGGTTTGAATAGAGGTGGTAATTGAAGGGTGATATTTGTACCTGGAAGCATTTTCTGGCAAGATTTAAGGCTTGAAAGAAATAATCTAAATCAAGTTTTAAATGGGAAATTTTATTATAAAAATCCAAAGTATATATAAACACTGCATTTCTGAAACCCAAGGATACTTTTTATAGCATGACATTCTGTTAAGTCAATGAATTCCTCTAGCAGAGACACAGAGCAATCTAAAATTTTGAAAGTCGGACTTTTTTGGGGGGGAGTCAGAGTCTGTCCAGGCTGGAGTGCAGTGGTGGGCTCATGGCCACTGGCTTTTGACCTGGACCTGGCATCTTTCTGCCTTTAGCCTCCCAAGTAGCTGGAACTATGGTGTGCACTGTCACCACACCCGTCTTTTTTTTTTTGGCTCAGTGTAGAGATGAGGTCTCACCGAGTTGCCCAGGCTGGTCGTGACCCCTACCCCCACACTCAAAGCAGTCAGTCCTCTCACCTCTGCTTCCCCAAATGTTGGAATTACAGGTGTAAAGCCACCATGCCCTGTGTAGTATACAGATTAAAATCTAATGTCCAAACATGACAGTTGGGGTGAGGTCATTTGCTAGCCTCAGAAAATTGTGTTTACTGTTGAAATTCATGGATTTTAATTTAAAGTACTTATAAAAGTAATCCTCTTTTTTTCATTTTGCTCGTTTCTCATTTTGTCTATTTTAAACTTAAATAACTTTCAGATAGTTTTGCTATTTTCATTTCTTTGTAAAATGCTATTATGTTCACCCGCTGATTTTTTTTTTTTCCCCCTATAGGTTTTTCTTTTATGGTATAGGTTTTTCTTTTATGGCTGTAATGTTCTGGTGGGTTGGAAAGTTCAGTGTCCCAGGATGTGAGGCCATCCATACAGGCTGGCTTTTATCACTGCCAGGAATTCCTTGGGTTTTATAATACATGCAAGTTGTGTTTCTCTATGCAGGTGGCTCCATTCAGTCTCTGATTACAGGAAGGAGACCTCTGGCATAAACTACCAGCTGTGGTTCTTTGCCCTTTGCATTAAAGTTGAAAGCACTCTTAATATTTTAAAGCTCTTAGTTTTTGGCACATAGGCCATCTTCTGTGTTAAGTCTGAGGGAAGATTGGCTGCATTAGTTTGGCATACTATGCTGACTTGTTTGGCTTAAGTCTGACCAATTTTTTAAAAATTGTAACTGCTGCTGCCCTATTTGCTAGATATTCAATTCACTTATATTCCAGAATGTGGATATTTTGGAGGAAAAATAGGTAAACTGGCATTTCTGCATAAAAGGGAAGTTAATTTTTTTTTATAAATTCAAATACAAAATTTATTTTCACAAAGAATTTATAAATTATAAAGATTAAAAGCCTTTGAAAAGCTATTCAGTGCTAACAAACTAAATGAAAATAAGGCTACTTTGTATTTTAAGTAAAAAAACAAATACACCTTAAAGTTGGATCCCCAGTGTTTGCTCTTTTTGAAGTGATCATGTTACTAAAAAAAAGTGGCTGCCAAGGTGATATCAGGTATTCCTGTTACCTTATCTTTTGAACATAATTATGAATCTTGTATACAATGGAGTATGAGGAGTCCATGAAAAGTTCTGGCTTCCCCAAATTTCACACAAGTGTGGTTTTGCAGTCCTAAACATTTGTCCATAAAAAGATTCAAATTGTAGCCTTGACTGAGTGATTCAAGTAGCAGTACTTAAAAGATGTAACACTTGAAGCAGTTCTCAATGGTCTGTAATCCAAACAACCAGTTTCTGAACATTACTTTTTCCACATAAAGGAGTCCATGTTTAACTTCTCTCACTTTTTCTTTTTCCCTTTTGGGTTTCCTTTTTGTGGCTTGAGGTGACCAGTTCTTTGGGTACAATCAAAACACTTCCATCATGGTTGCACTGAAGAGCATACTGGTTTGGGTTGACTGGCCTACCTTGGTCATCTCTTAGTCTACTAAAAACATCATGATAAAGGTCATGCAATTTCTGTTTCATTATGTTAATAGCTTTGTTACATTGGGCTCGCTCTCTCTTAAGGGTTTCCTTCTTCGCTTGCAAGTTGCATACATCATCTTCTAGGTTCAAAATTATGTCTAATTTGCGTTTACGACAATTCTGAGCAGCAACTTTATTTTTCCCTCTTCGCCTAATATCACGAATGAGCGAGACTTGTAGGTCTGTCAGATAGTACCTACTTAACATGTTGTTGAAAGAATCAACAGGCATGCGGACAATTTCATCTACCGAAAAAGGGATATGCAGAGCTTTGGCCCGCCGTTCATCACGGCTCAAATTTCTTTCTGTGTCGAGATACCTATTCATCTGTGACTTCTCAGGCCATGAAAAAGATTCAGAAGTGGATTCTGGTGCACTTGACTGTAAGTGGTAAGTGTGGTTATGAAATATGTGAAATGCAAAATCCCTGTGGAATCCAGAATCACTCCTATGATCCATGTGACGAAGCTTACTGGGTTCTGGGTAGTAGCCTCCTACAGCCCCTTCTAAGTCACAATGGGAAAAAGAGTCAAGGTCACTACTATAACCTATGGCACCTTCTTCATCACACATACAGTGAGAAGAATTGGACTTAGTGACAGAAGTGCTATTGTGACTTGAATTTAAAGAAAGGCCAGAATCAGAATCTGGTTCTTCAAAAAGCTGAGAAACTTCCACTGGATCAAAATCTTCTGTGGCCAATGATAATAAGTTTATCTCATCAAATATGTTTAAATCAAGGTCATGTAGTAAATCTTGGCTTGTTAGATTCCTCATTTGGTTGTCAACAGGTGGAAGAAATCCTGTCAAACTCGTTCCAGGAAGGGTTTGCTCAGGATTGGTGGCACAAGAATTTAACTGCAGAAATGGTTCTTGTGCCTGCGAAGTTCTTGCTGCTGGATCTCTTCTAGAAGTATTGTTGGGACGTAGCAACATGGCCTCATGAAGATTTACATCGTGACTTATAGCCTGGCTAAAATTTACATTATAATGTGTCGAAGAATTCATGCCGTCACTGACACTGCATGGAAGAGGAATATCTCCCAAAGAGATGCCCTGGAAAAGGAAGAAAAAAATGCATTAAACATGCATAACCCCATTTCAAAGGCAGTTGTTACCTAACAACTTTCCTCATTTAGGTTAGTATACAAAGCTGACCTCATTTTGTTATTAAGTACTTCTGTTATAATCTTGTAGTTTACTACTTGACAGTAAGACGCAACTCTTCCTAGCTGTTGGTAATCTAAGTCCACATTGAAGAGTCAGGGATGATAAGCTACAGTGAAGTAGTCTGGAGAGGAGAGGTTCTTTAAAAGACTCCTACGCTGTCAGAAAAGTAATAGCTATGCTTTATCAAATAGTCACTACCATTTTGCTTCAAGGTGAATGGCTAAATATTTTTAATTGATACATAATTGTACATATTTATGGGGTACATGTGCTATCTTAATACATGTATACATATAATGTATAATATACAAATTAGGTTATTTGGAATATCTATCACCTCGAACAGTTACCATTTCTTTATGTGGGAAACATTTCAAATCTAGCTTTTTTGAAATGTGACCTATTGCCATCTACAGCCAGTCTACTATGCTGTTGAATACTACAACTTATCCCTTCTATATTACTGTATGTCTGCACCCATTCATTAACCAACCTGTCTTTAACTGCTCCCCTCAAGACTTCGCAGCCTCTGGTATCCTTTTTTTTTTTTTGAGTCATGGTCTCACTGTTAACCTAGGCTGGAGTAGTGGCATGATCACTTCCACTCAGCCTCAGGCACGTGCCTCCACAGCAGCTACTTTTTTTGAGTTCTGGTAGAGACAAAGTCTCACTCTGTTGTCCAGGTTGGTCTTGCACTCCTGGGATCAAGCAATCCTCCCGACTTGGCCTTCCGAAGTGCTGGGATTACAAGCTTGACCAACCACTGCATCCAGCCTTACTGTTCTTCTACTTCCATGAGGTCAACTTTTTTAGCTTTCACATGAGTGAGATGAGTGAGAACAATGAGAAATTTGCCTTTTTTGTGTTTGACTTATTTCCCTTAACATAAATACCATCCATGTTGCTGCAAGTGACAGGATTTCTTTTTGTTGTTTTTTTGTGGCTAAGTGGTATTCCATGTGTATATATATCACATCTTTTCATCTGAAGACGGACAGTTAGATCAATATACATATCTTTGCTGTTGTGAATAGTGCTGCAATAAATGAGGGTGCAGGTATTCCTTGGATATACTGATTTTTTTTTTTTTTTAAGCAAGTACCTGAGAATGGGATCATGTGGTAGTTCTTTTTAGTTTTTTGAAAAAACATACTGTGTTCAATGAATGATCTCAATTTGATGAGGGAATTATTATTTGGGAAGAAGAATGGTATACATATTTGTTAATTCTCCAAAGCTTAAGCATTTCTACAAAAAGGAAACGAGTCTGTGTACTTACATCTTAATGTACTTGACACATAAGTATTATTTTAAGCTGCTATATCAACCAAGTAAAAATGGTTATATTTATTCACAGAGAAGTCAGTACAGACATGTTCTGGCAAGGATAAAAGCCAAGGTGCCAGTTACCTCTTGTAAATTTTCAGGCTGTGATGAAAGCAACTGGAATAAGTCTTCCAGAGAGAAAGATGTGTCTGTCCCGTTCAGATGTCTCTGCAGAGAAACACAAAAGGTGCATCATCCTTCATATAAATTAAAAAGACTGCCTGGAGCGTTAGGCTTAATCTTTAAAGGATAACCAGATCTTACCTAAGTTTTACATCTACTTTTGTGTGTGTGTGTGTGTGTGTGAGAGAGTTGGAGTCTCACTCTGTAGCCCAGGCTGGAGTGCAGTGGCACTCTCACGGCCATTGTAGTCTTGACCTGCTGGGCTCAGGCGATCCTTCCACCTCAGACTTCCATGTAGCTGGAACTATAGGCACGCACTACCATGCCCAGCTTATATTTTTTTATTTATTGTACAGGCAGTCTCACCAAGTTGCCCAGGCTGATCTTGAACCCCTGAACTCAGGCAGTCCTCTTGCCACGGCCTCCCAAAGTGCTGGGATTACAAGCTTGAATCACCACACCTGGCACATCTACTTTTCTTTTGGTACACTTAAATGTTTTAATATGCACACCTGAAGTCAAAAGTTAATCAGTATCTCTAGTCTTGCTCTAACCATCTTTCATGTCATTTTTGGCTAATATTTTTATTTCTACCCTCTTTGACCCCATCCATAGCCAGTCCTGCCAACTGGTTAAAAAACAAGGTAATTTTATAGTTAATACTAGTTTACATTTAACCCAATTTTTATAAACTTACCCATCATTGATTGCTCCATCTCACTCTTGCCTTTATGGTTTAGTTTGCTTTCTTGTTGTGATAACTGTTTTGAGGGTTATTTTTAGAGTGGATCTGAGTAGCAAGTTCTCGTAAGTTTTTTGTTACCTGGAATAATTTTGCATTCATGCTTAAGTGATAAGTTAACTGGTAAAAATACCATGTTTAATGCTTTCCCTCAGTACTTTGTCTTATGACAAAGATTTTTTTCCTTAGTTCTTGGTGTTCTGCTGTTTTACTTTGATATATCTGGGACTTAACTTGTTTTATCTTAATTTGTTTTACTCTGGAGTTTTGTATGCTTCATTTTGAGGACTATTTTAATTCTGGAAATGTTTTCCATTTTGCTTTTTGTTTGAGACAGCGTCTTGCTTTGTCATCCAGGCTGGAATGTACTGATGCATTCTTAGCTTACTGTAGCCTCAGCCTCCTGGGTTGAAGCGATCCCCCTGCCTCACTCAGCCTCCAAAGTAGTTGAGACTACAGATGCATGCCACCTTGCCCAGCTAATTTGATTGACTGACTGAGACATGGTCTCACTCTGTCGCCCAAACTGCAATGCAATGGGGAGATCATAGCTCCCTGCAGCCTTGATGTCTTGGGCTCACGTGATCTTCCCACCTCAGCCTCCCGAGTAGCTGAGACTACAGGCATGTGCCGTCTCAACCTGGCTCATTTTGTATTTTTTGTGGAGGCAGTATTGCTATGTTGCCCAGGCCGGTCTCAAACTTCTGGTCTCAAGCAATCTCCTGCCTTGGCCTCCCAATGTGCTGGGGTTTCAGGCATTAGTCTCATGCCTGGCCACCCCCCCCCCCCAATAAGCTCATTTTTAAATGTTTCTCTTTCATATTTTTTAGTCCTCTTCTGGAGCTCCTATTAGAAATAACTTAGATTTTCTCATTCAGTCATGGTCTCAATTTTTCTTTTATTATTTTACATCCTTCTCTGGTACACTCTGGGTAATATTCTTGACTTTACTCTTTAGTTCTATCTAACCTGCTACTCACCTCTCCACTGAATTTTTACTCAAAATGCCTACATTTTTCATACCTAGAACTGCATTTGAGCTCTTTTCTACACTCTCTTTTCCTTTTTCCATGATAGTCCTGCCTTGTAGACTCTGTTCCTTAATCTTGTATAATTTAAACACCTTGATTTTAGTATTTTTCAGAGAATTTGGGAATCCTGGCCTTTTTGGGGGGGCATGTACTGCTGACTCGTGGCCATTTATTTCTTTATGTCATCTGTAATTTTTAAAAGGTGAGCCTGATTGGCAGCTGTTTCTGTAGGAACCCCACACCCCACAGGTTACCAACTGTAAGGCAGCCATGTGTTTTTCTCTGCAAGGACCAGTATTTGTCTCACTTTCTAGACTGTACTTTCTTGGCTCAGGATTCCTGGTGACAAAGGTAGTATGGATTCAGATCTTCTATCTAGTTTTGCCTCCCGCCCCCTCCACACCCACCCAGGGTTCTGATTTTTTTTTTTTTTAGTTGGAGTCTCACTCCGTCGCCCAGACTGGAGTGCAGTAGCCGCTCCCAGCCACCGCAGCCTCGACCTGCTGGGCTCCGGCGATCCTTCCACCTCAGCCTTCCAAGTAGCTGGAACTACAGGTGTGCGCTGCCACGCCCGACTGATTTTTTGATTTATTGTAGAGATGAGGTCTCGCCAAGTTGCCCAGGCGGGTCTCGAACCCGCGGGCTCAGGCAATCCACTCACCTCAGCCTCCCCAGGCGAGGGATTACAGGCTGAGCCACCAAGCCCGGCTTTTGTCTGATATTAAGATCACAACTCCTGCTTTCTCTTGTGTTCC
>CAUYQG010032149.1:0-10196 GCA_963574415.1 Tarsius wallacei | reverse complement strand
AATATATTGTCATAAATATTATTATTTATATAAATATATGGTCATAAATATATTATTTATATAATATATAATATAATATAATATTTATGACAATATAAAAATAAGCCATAAAAATTATAAATTAAACATTCTCCAAAACTTGAATGGACTTAGAGTGTATAATATTGAGTGATTTGTAGCAGGAAAAAAAAAATGAGTATCCCTTGTTCCTACTCATTAGTGGGCCTTGAGAAATTATTGAAATACTATAAGATAAAGTTTTGCTGTAGCGGAAATCTGCTGGGGGTGGGGGAGGCAGGATTGGCAGTAGTGGGAATCTGCCGGGGAGGGAAGGCACACCTCATCAACAAGCGTACCTGCATAATGAACATTTGGATATCTAACCCTGAATTGTATCCCACATTTTTAAGTTAAAAAATTTAAAAAAATAAAACTAAAAAAGCTCCTGTTCTGTAAAAGATACTGTTGTAAGACAAAACAAACAAACAAACAAACACACTAAAGAGATTAAGATAAATTTAAAAAAAAAAAAACTATATATATGGTATATTACTTGAATCCAGGATATATTATTTTAAAACTCGCAGAACTCTCCAGAGGTAGTGGCTCTCATTCCCCCTAGTATACTACCAGGCATGCTTTGTGTTGTTGCTATCCCCCATTTACCTCACTCCCTCCCTCCCCTACTGGTGACCTACAACTGCTGATCCTTCCCTTGTGCTAATGTGATTAATGTTCAGGGCTCACTTTGAGTGAAAACATGTGAGTAATCCAAAATTAACGAGCAAAATATCCAAACAGACACCTCACCAAAGAATACTCAATAATCACATAAAAATTGTTCAACAACATTAGTCATTAGAAAAATGTAAAGTAAAATCACAGTAATAGAATATTACACAACTACAAGAAGGGACAATATTGAAAACTTAAACATGCCAACTGTAACAAGAATGGAGAGAAGCTTGAATGTTAGACATGCATATACTGTATGGTGCTACCATTTCACTTCTAAGTTTTTCTCAAGAGAAATAAAAGCATCTGTTCATAGAACAACTTGTACATGAGAGTTTATGTCTGTATATATAATAGTCAAACACTGGAGAGTCTAAATGTCTATCAACAGGTGCCTGAATGAGCAGTAATTTATCTATACAATGGAATACTGTTCTGCAATAAAAATGTATAAAGTAAGAAGATATTAAATATATGCGGGCCGGGCTTGGTGGCTCAGCCTGTAATCCCAGCACTTTGGGAGGCCGAGGTGAGTGGATTGCTTGAGCCCGTGGGTTCGAAACCCGCCTGGGCAACTTGGCGAGAACTCATCTCTACAATAAATAAAAAAATTAGCCGGGTGTGGTAGCGCGTGCCTGTAGTTCCAGCTACTTGGAAGACTGAGTGGAAGGATCACTGGAGCTCAGCAGGTCGAGGCTGCAGTGGCCGGGAACGGCCACTGCACTCCAGTCTGGGTGACAGAGTGAGACTCCA
Source organism: Tarsius wallacei (assembly GCA_963574415.1). Taxonomy (NCBI): domain Eukaryota; kingdom Metazoa; phylum Chordata; class Mammalia; order Primates; family Tarsiidae; genus Tarsius; species Tarsius wallacei. Next base: position 8,708 of record CAUYQG010032149.1, on the reverse strand, counting down.
ACTCAAAATAAATAAATAAATAAATAAATAAATAAATAAATAAATGTTATGGTATGAGTGAATCTATAATTTTGCTGTGCAAAAGAAGCCAAACAAAAAGAATCCATATTTTTAATTTGAGTTATATAGGCCTCTGAAATATGCTTACTAATTGTTAGTTTTGTTAAACAGAGCAGTGATTGCCTAAGGATGGAGGGGGGATGAAATAACTAATAGGACAATGAAGAAATTTTTAAGAGTGTTGATTATGCTTGTTATCTTAATTGAATGATGCTATCATGTGTGTATTCATATGTAAAAACATCAAATTATATATTTAACATATGTAAAATCTACTGTTTTTCTTTTATACTTTAATAAAACTTAAAACAAAAATTTCCATTAAAGAAAAGAATATGACATCCAAAATCTTAGTAGAAAAATATAAATACATTTTTAAAGAAAAGGAGCAGTTAATTCCTCAGAAGTTTGAAGATATTTGACATCAGTAAAATAGTGACTGTTGCCACTTAAAAATTTTTTTAGCTAATTTTAAGTGTTTTTTTGAAATATTTCTAAATATATAGGCTTTGTGACACATATTTTCTTTCTTAAAACAAATAAAGAGTTATAATTATGTTTCAGATGTGAAAACTAATGCAGTATAAAAGTAAATGAACATTTTCTCAGTTTTACAAAATAAAATGTCAGATAACAAATGCCCTTGCTAAATAGACTTTACATTTAGTATGTCAAGTATACTAAATATGTATATATTGAACTATATAGTTACATTTTCATAAATATAACACTTAACAATTAGACATATTTTATTTAAAAGTCTTTGTTGGAAGGGCAACTAAAATTTAAATGTCAACCAAAGAAAGTACAAAAAAAACTACATGTTTAGTTTAAAATTTAATTTTAAAGATTTGATGTATTTTTGGTAAGCCTAAACAAATTTTATTGTCCAGCATTTTATTTATTAGAAACAAACAATAAAGTACTCATTTTTCTTATGTTTATTGTCTTTATCCATTACACAACAAATCATTTTTATTCTATTGTTTCTTCCTTTTTCTCCAGCATCTATATTTTTTATTATGTTTTTAAAATCTTATATCTAATTTTTTGAGGTAGCAGTTTTAACAACATCAAAACCCACATCTTGGCTAGTAATTCTATATTTCTAATCTTGGACTTTCACATAGTCTTATTACCTACTTGCACCTATAGCAATCATGTAGTATTCATGTAGAGAACAAATGTTTTATAAGTTGGATTTTTTTTCTTGAACAAATAACTTCAAAGTGTTTATTACTATTAAGAATATCAGGATACCACTCCTAGATAACATATTACTGGAAGTCCTAGTCAAAACAAACAGGAAAGAAAAAAAATAGAGGTATTCAAATAGCAACATTAGTCATATTATCTTTGTTTGAAGATGATATAATTCTATACCTACAAAACCTAAAAGATTCCACCAAAAAATTACTAGTACCTATAGACAACTTCAGCAAAGTCCCCAGATACAAATTCTTTGCTCAAAAATTATACACTAATAACAAGCATGATGAGAATTATATCAAAACTATCACATTTGCAATCACTACAAAAAAAAAAAAAAAAAAGCCTTGAAATACATTTAACCAAAGAGGTGAAATATCTTTACAAGGAGAACCACAAAACAGTGATTAAAGGAATTAAAGATTGCACAAAAAATGGAAAAAAAGAACAAAAAACATTCCATTTTCATGGATTGAATGAATCAATATCGTTAAGATATTCATACTGTAAAAAGCAATCTGCATATTCAATGCAATCTAACAGCAAAATTTTTCACAGACCCAGAAAAGACAATACTTAAATTCACATGGAAGCAAAAAGTAGCCCAAATAGCCAAAGTGATCCTCAGCAAAAATGACAAAACCAGTGGCATCACACTCCCAGACTTCAAACATTGCTACAAGTCTACAGAAACCAAAACAAGATGGTGGAGGTACAAAAATAGACACACAGACCAATGGAACTGGATAATAACCCCAGAAATAAGACCACTCACAACCAACTCATTGTTGACAAAACCAACAAAAGAAAACATTGAGGAAAGGACGCATTATTCAAAAAAAGGTGCTGGGTAAACAGGCTAACTATGTGCAGAAGGATGTAACTGGACTCCTACCTATCACTGTATTAACAAAATGAACTCAAAATGGATCAAGGACCTCAAATCTAGATCAAGACTCAAAAATACTAAAAGAAAACCTAGGAAGCACTCTCCTGGACATTAGCATAGACAATAAATTCATTACCAAGTTCTTAAAAGTACATACAGCAAAACAAACAAACAACAACAAAACAAAAAACATACTTATAGACTTTATTAAGCTAACTATCTGGAAAGTAAGGAGACAACCTATAGAATGAGACATAATATTTACACACTATGACTCTGACAAATATTTACCATTCAGAATTGTCAAGAAACTCAAATGAATCAACAGGAAAAAAAAATTTTAAGTGATCAAAGAAAATTAACAGAAAATATCTCGAAGGAAGGTATACAACCCTCCTTTACTTATTCTATAAAGGCAGTATCACCTTAATACCAAAGAAAGAACACAACAGCAACAACAACAACAACAACAACAAAATAATACAAATATCCCTAATGAACACAGATGCAAAAATCTTCAGCAAAAATAAAAAAAAACGAAACCAGTAGTACATCAAATAGATAATTCATCATGATCAAGTTGATTTCAACCCAGGGATGCAAGAATGATTGAACATACGTGCCAATAAATGTGATTTGCCACATGAACAGAATCAAACATAAAAAAACACATAATTATTTCCATAGGTGCAAAGAAAGCATTCAATAAAATCTAACATCTTTTATGATAGAACACTTGTCAAATTTGGCATAGAAGAACCTACCTCAATTAATAGAAGCCATATATGACAAAACCAAGCTAACATCATACTAAATGAGAAAAAGTTGAAATCATTTTCCCTCAAAACTGGAACAAGAAAACACCCTCACTTTCATTACTTCTATTTAACACAGTACTGAAAGTCTTGCAGCGATTAGGCAAGAGAAAGAAATAAAGTCTATCCTAATAGAAAAAAACAAAAACAAAACACAAAAAACTGAGCCTAACTACATTTGCTGATGATATAACCATATACCTAGAGACCCTAAAACCTCCCCCAAAACTAGTGGAGTTGATAAATTAAGTGAATCTCTGTTGCAAAATCCATATACAAAAATCAGTACCACTATTATTCACCAATATTTATCAAGCTGACAATCCAATCAAGAATTCAATCACATTTCTAATAGTTGTCAAAAATTAAATAAAATACCTTGGAAAACATATAACCAAAAAAATGAAAGATCATTACAACAAACAGTACAAAGCACCGATGAAAGAAATTGTAGATGACACAACAACGTTCTTGATTTGAAAGGAACAGCATTGTTCAGTATTGGTGATACTAACTAAAACAAAATATAGATTAAGTTCACTCCCTATCAAATTATTAATGTCATTTTTACAGAATAATAATAATAAAAAAATTAAACCAAAAAACAGCCTAAATATCCACAGCAATCCTGAACAAAAGTAGCAAAGGTAGGGCATCACATTACCTGACTTCAAATTAAACAAAGTACCAAAATAGCATGATGGTGCTACAAAAATGGAAACACAGAGCAATGGAAAAGTGTAGACAATTCATTAACACACCCAAATACCTATGACCAAATGATACTCATCAAAGAAGACAAAAGTATACACTAGAGGACGTACACTCTTTTCAATAAATGGTGCTAAGAAAATTGAATAACCACATGCAGAAAAATAAAACTGGGTTACTATCTCTCTGTATACAAAATTCAACTCAAGATGGATTAAAGATGGATTAACTGTAAGACCCCACCATTAAATCCTATAGGAAATCCTAGAAAAAAACTCTTCTGGACATTAGCCTAGGCAAATAATTTAATTTCTGAGACTTCATAAGCAAATGCAACAAAAAGAATAAGTGAGGCTTAAGTAAACTAAAATGCTTTTTCACTGCCAAAAAAATAATCAACAGAGTAAATAGCAATCTCCAAAATAGGAAAAAAATATTTACTAAATGTTCATTGACCAAACAATGAATAAAGAAAATGATGTAGATATTATAGATTGTATAAATAATGTATATAAACACACCATAAAACATTATTCAATCATAAAATAATGTCTTTCACAGTCATTTGGATAGAAATGGAGATCATTACCCTAAGTGAATTAACTCAAGAATGGAAAACAAAATGCGGCATATTTTCGCTTATAAGTGGAAGACAGCTATAGTATGGTATAATGGACACTTGAGACTCAGCAGGTGAGGTTGGGAGAAGGGATGAGAAATGAAATATTACCTATTGTGTATAGCGTGCACTAGTCAGAGTGATGGGTACACTTAAAATCCAGATTTCTTCACCACTATACAATTCATCTATGTAAACAGAAATACGAGTACCCCTAAAGCTATTAAATAAAAAGTAATAATAAATAAAACAAAATATGTCCCTAAATAAAAGAAAGCATAACAGTAAATGTGCCAAAGTAAGTCAATTTTTAATATGCAGGATAGATACAATATTACAAATAACACAATAACTAAGTTTCTCAGGCTGTTCTTGCACCCTGGGTCTCAGGCAATCCTCTAGCCCTGGCCTCCCAATGTGCTAAGATTACAGGCTTGAGCCATCATGTTGGGTCAATGAACTCTTAAAAATTTTACACTGAGCTTTAAACTTTTAAGCTAATTTTTTAAGTGTTTTATTTTATACTACTACCATTATATATTGAATTTATGCAATTAATTTATCTCATTGTACCCAGGTACCATAAAAGCTGTGATAAATAAAATTATTCATGTATTAAGTAGCTTACTCACATTTCTGGGCAGATACTTTATATCATAATTTACAGGTTCAAAGAAAAATTTAAGGCATCCTCAGTAAGCTTTGTAGAACTCATTTCTGCTTATTATTTACTTCTTATTAAAGGATATAACTACACAGGTGAAGTTCACAGACTTTTTTGTGACTGAGGACTACTAATGTAAAATATTCCTGAAAATAACAAAATACTTTTTCTTAAAATATACCTTTGATATGTTTTTTAAAAAATTAATTTAATAAGTTGAAAATTCAGAGTAGTGATCACAAAATAAAATTTATACTGTCAGCCATTTAACATCAGTTGCACTCTTTCTTGCATTTTAAACATTGTCTTTCTTCATTTTACATGTTTCTACAAAAATTTAGTCTCATATGCATAGTATCTCATAAATATGCCATATTAAATTTTTACTTAAACAATTGTTTAGCATTTTTATAGACTTTTAAAAATATACTTGTTCTCCTTTGAATATTCGAGTTTTATTCATGCTTTAAGATGTCCACCCCATATGCAGGATCTGACATTGCTATGAAGGCATATCCTCAATATAGTCTTTTGTGAATTTTCATTTCTGCTGTGATAAATATACCATTGATTCTCAAATGTCAGTTTATTAATCAACAGACTACATGCATGAAAATTGGTGAGAAACTATTTTTAAGTGACAAATGCTGTTCTTAACCTGAACAGTTGGACTTCTGAAAGAAAAGCAGCAAGTCAAAATAAAATAGGATAGATAGATAGATAGATGATAAATTATTAATTAATTAACATAAAAGCTAAATAATTAATAAAACCAGATTACTGGTTCTATTAAATGCGAAAAGGAACAAGAAAAATATAAAATAATTTTTTTGTTAATTAAGAAATAGTAGGCTTATGATATTTCCAAGTTTTTTGTAATCAGCAATAGAAAATTGTTATCTTGTAGTATTTTTTAATGTGAGGCATTATTTATATTGTTCTTGTAACTTTTTAAAAACTAGAAATACATTGTATAACTATTTTTTGACAAGAAAATAATTTTAAGTAAAAACTAAGATAACTATGAGAAGTTAACATTAAGAGGTAATATGACTATTACGTTTCATTTATTTACCTGATCATGCAAAATTAAAAATTATAAGCGTATAAGCTTCAGTCATTCAATGATAATTAGCATAGAGGTGTTACTCATTCTTTTCCTAATTCCAGTTTCCTTTTAACCTCTCTAAAAGGTCTTGCTATTTTTTGCTTCATTGCTTTGCTTTATTGGACTTTATAAGACATGGCAAGCCATTCAGTATGATTGTGAAGAAAATTAAATCAGCAAAAGTGCACTAATGATCAAGTTTAAATACATAAAAGAAACATAAATAAAGAAAGGTTGCAGCTCTATATTTAACTTATCTTATTTTGTCCAGATATTGCAGAATATAAAAAAAGTTAAATCATTCATGCTTTGAAGAGCATAAACATATTTCTTCACAGTGAATTTAGTTGATGACAGGATATAAAGTTCTGTCATAAAAGAGTCATAATTATTCTTATTTAATAATATAACTAAGTTTTTATTTGTTGTCTTATTCTTGGAATAATGGTGATAAATTGTAAATGGGCAAAGTACCAAATTGTGTATTTAATGTTCATTGAATTATCTATTTTCAATGTATAAAATTGAAATACTTGAATATTATACCACTGTTCAATGCATTTTATGTTTGGTTTTATTTTGCAGAATGTTTGTTTTAGTAGAAAAAACTAACACTGGAAAATGAGTTAACTAGGAATGAAATTGTTTATTGCTTATTTTTTAGTAGAAGATGAATTGTGTTCTATGATAGAAATGAATGAAAAATATTATAAAATACAAGTTATACATATTTATTCATGAAGAAACATAAGCAAAGAGATCATAACTTTAAAAGTATTTATAAAATTTTATCTATGTAAAAGTTTGTGCATAGTTTCTTCTTTTTTTTTTTCAAATTTTCTAATCAGAGAGAATTATCATGCTTAAGAATATACCCAGAATATATATAAATGGGGAATGTCTAATTAAATTTTTATGTTGGCATTTATAATCTGTCAACAAAATCAGGCAAAATAAGAAAACAAAAAATAGTGAAAAAAGTATAGAATCATTTTAAGAGACTTTTGTGACTTTTACCTGTCTGATAAATGTGGGGCAATGATTGACATGATATAAAAATGAACCACTTTATTCTTGACCTATAGGTATTAGTCCAATCTCTTTTCCACGCTTTTATATAAAAATTGCAGATTTATTTGTTTTTTTTCTTGGACTTCCAACATGTTCTTCCATTTTCATAGTCAATGAGAATTATGCTTATTTTTTTGAGAAACTTGAAACAATTGGGAGTGAATTCCCACAAACAACCCTCTGTTGCCATTTCATTTTGTTCTCATAGCTTCTGTATTTGTGATCTCATGATTGAAACATCCAGTGTGTGCTAAGATACAATTTCTCTTTTGCAGAAGTTCCTGTTGAAGGACATTGCTTTAGTAATTCTTCCTCCTCTTTATTATTTTGCTCTACTTTCCACTAACTAAAACCTATTTATGGCATCCTACTACACCCTGTGTGTTGTGGATTCCTTGCCACTGTTAGTTCTGTGAAATCATCTCTCACTGGATTCTCCTCTCATTTACTAAATTCCAACCATTTTGACATTTTTGGGTTTTTTTTTCTTTAAAGATTCTAGACATTTTCTTACATTAATTGCACTTGGAATACATTCTGCCTGCAATGTTTTAGCACATATACCTGTATATTCAAACACTTCTATTTGAATGGTGCATAATAGTGAATCCTTGATAATTCTCAATATATTTCAACTTTGCATCATGACTTTAATGTCATGGTAAAAAATACACTAGAGTTGATAATAGATTAAAATATAAGAAAACATGCTTAATAAATATCATAACTTATAAAATATCAATTATTAAACTGATAGTATACAATATATAATACCTTAACATAGAAAAAGTTATCTCAAATTAGTAGAAAAGTATGCCTAAAAACCTAGATCAATGTCTCAAGTTTTTGAAAAATAGGAATTTGCTTACATTCATGCCTCAACATATTCTTAAAAAATAATAATTTAAAAAAACTTGAGAAGTTTAATTTAACACAAAAATTAGATTAACAAAATGCTACCAAGTAATCATAGATAATTCTAAATCTTCAAAGAAAGAGCTCTCTCCAAGATTAAACAATAAAAGAAGTTCTAAAAGGGAAACCTGAAATATTTGAATATATACAATTAAGGGATTGCCCATGTTATTAAAAAGTATGACAAAATGAACTACTAAAATGAAATTTTACATATAATTATGTTATATATATATAGCCCAAATATATAATTGAATCAATAATAATGTATAAAACAATGCAAAATGGTAATGCATAAATTGGATAGTATGTTATAGCAAATAAATATATAAAGAAATGCTTTTCAGAAATGAAATAAAAACACACAAACTAGATAAAATTCTAAATAAATAAGGTTATGAATAGTGCATAAAATTTGTTAGCCGGGCTCGGTGGCTCAGCGTGTAATCCCGCGCCTTTGGGAGGCTGAGGTGAGTGGATTGCCTGAACCCGCGGGTTCGAGACCCGCCTGGGCAAGCAAGACCTCATCTCTACAATAAAATCAAAAAGTTAGCCGGGCGTGGTAGCGCGCGCCTGTAGTTCCAGCTACTTGGAAGGCTGAGGCGGAAGGATCGCCGAAGCCCAGCAGGTCGAGGATGCGGTGGCCG
>CAUYQG010032146.1:0-46371 GCA_963574415.1 Tarsius wallacei | reverse complement strand
TTGTGAAAGGAACAATTAGTAACATATCCAGTCAGTATACCATGATAAGAGAGGGCGAGAATTCTCCACATTTTGATAATGGCCTTTGGATGGAGACCCACTGGGTCATCTGAACCCCTGATAGTACTTGGCCATGACCCCAGTCTTCTCCCAATGCGTATCTTGTGAGGACATGGCCATAACCTCCACCTGAGCTCCAGAAGGTACCCAAGACGCATCTTTGATGGGAACTGAATGGAAGAGAAAAGTTGCCCTGGGGAAGCTGGTTTAGCCTGGAAAACACGATGCCATGCTACATGTTCAGTTGGTGACACTTACACAGAAGATATTTTTCATTTTTTAAAAAATACAGTTGAAAATACTAAACAATATTTGAGTTATTAGGAGTAATCTTCAAGTTTCATGTAAAAGTGGACAAATTCGGGAGAAGGGATTCCTCTCCCTGGGGTTTCTTCATTGCACCTGGCCTGTTTTCTCATTCTTTCTACTTTACTCCTTAGACATCTTTAAAAATTACTCTGTATCTTACCCATTTTCTTTAGAGGTTCCAAATCAACTGGTTATAATTACATGGAAAGTATTCTTCTTCTTTCTAATTTCACTATATCTTTTTAAAATATCCTTTGAAAATGGTCAAATATTTTTTACTTTAACAGGAGTAAGTGGTCTACTTGTACTTAATACATATTTTTATTAATAATATAATAATTTTGTATTTATCCTATATGTGTATATTTGGGGGAATGGATATATTAATTTATCATAGATTGCTCATCACACGTACATTTTCTCAATGTTTTGATATCCACTTCTTCTGTATTTTGTAAGCAATTCTACCTTTCACCCCTCTAATTTGGAGATTGTATATCAGTGTCTGTTAGTTAACAACCTGGAAAATACAGCACACTTTAAAAAATTAGTAATGGTGTTGTAATTTGATAGATTTAATCACACCTGTACAATAAGATGGCACTCAAACAATACTACTATCCTACCAACGTTACTATCTGTATTAAAGAATTGTTCATGTGAAGTGCACAGGTCATGAATTTCTGTCTCAGTAAAACTTCATCACTGAGCACACCTCCATGCGCAATCCCAGGATCACAAATCAGAATACCATCTGTCCTTCCTCTCCCCAGAAGTTACCTTGCCCTCTACCGGTCATTCCCTCCAGCGAATGACCACAATTCTAACTTCCAAAAGGACAGACAAGTCTTGACATCTTTTAAAATTGTATATAAATGAAGTAATACAGCAGTGACTTGGTTTGTTTGGATTTTTTGATTCTTTTTCTAGCCTGGGTGACAGAGTGAGACTCTGACTCAAATTTTAATATATGTGTGATTTTATGTATGATAAATATCCACTTTCAAACTTATTCACTACAAGATTTGTCAAACTGATCCAATAGACAAAGGAGGGAAAGACCATCAAGGTGGTGAAAACAACATGCTAAGACAACCCCCAAATTCACAACAGGTTGGATTTTGAACTCAATATTCCTGCTAAAGATTTTACTAGAACTTTTCTTTCTTTATATTTGTCTCTAAAAAATCCAAGATACCCATTAAAAGTACCCATTTCTAGATCCAACCCAATGAGAAAACTTTTTGGAACCTAAACTTAGGATTCATTGCAACATCACAGGTAGCCAGGCACAGTGGCTCATGCCTATAACCCAAACACTATGGGAGGCCAGGCAGGGGAATAACTTGAGGCCAGGAGTTCAAGCCAAGCCCAGGCAACATGGTAAAACTCTGTCTTTATAAAAATGTAAAATAAAATGGAAAAAAATTAAATAAAATATTAGCAAAGTGTGGTGGTACACACCTGTAGTCCCAGCCACACCTTGAGCCCAGGAGATCAAGGCTTCAGTGAGCTGTGATTGCACCACTGCCCTTCACTCTGGGGCAACTCATGCTACAGATGTGTGTTAAAATAAAATAAAAACCTCACAGGTGATTGCAGGCCTCACAGTCCACCTTCTCTGAGTATTTTTCCACTCACTGTGGAAGGCAGTGGACAGAGGAGAGCTAACAGGATTCACTAAGACCCAGAACCTTTAGATCTTTTGTCACCTTGTCATCCTGCACCCCTCCATGGTGTCCTTGGAGTGTTGCTTCAGGGTCAGAGAAATCCTTCTTAAAGCAAATTGGGTTCCCAACGTTGCAGCAACAGCTCTCCTATAACAGATATTAAAGCCCCCTACCCCAAGCAGTGAAGGCCACTTGAGTGGTTCAGTCCTATTTTTGAATGGCCCTTTGACTTTCCATGGATTTAGGGCCTCACTCAAGAGGAAGCCTGGAATCCCACAACAATGTCTTTTCAGAGAAAGGGTCCTAGGAAGACAGTGAAGCTCTCCTGAGACAGAATCTCCAAAAAGAAAGCGGACTTCCTGCCAGGGAAGTCCTACTCTCGGAGCCAGCTGCTTTCTTTTGATTGAGGAGAGAGTTTTCTTCCAAGTTGAAAGAGGGACAAGGTGGGTCATGAAGCATCCTCTTGTCCTCCCCCCTGGTGTTTCTTAACCTTTACCACATGGTTGAATGAACCACAGCTGGCTTAACAGTCTCTTTACCCAGGACTCATCCTGGACTTAGTTAGTATCTCTGGAGATAGGATCCAGTCAGAAGTAGTTTTTGAAGCTCACTAGGAGATTCCAATGTGCAACATTTTTTTTTCAAACTGGGGTGTCACTCTGTCACCCAGGCAAGACTGCAGTGGCACCGTCAGGGCACACCCCGTTTTCAGCATTCTGGACTCAGGCGATCTTTCTATCTCAGTCTCCATGGTAGTTGGGACTACAGGCGTACACCATAATACCTGGCTAATTTTTAATAAAATATTTTTGTAGAGTGGACGTCTCACTATGTTGTGCAGGCTGGTCACTAACTTCTGGGCTTAAGCAAACATCACCTCAGCTTCCCAAAGTGCTGGAATACAGGTGTGAGCAACCGTGCCCATTCCAATGTGCAGTCATATTAAGAATCAGTTAATTTTTGTGCTTACCACACTTTAACTGACATATGAAACACCTGGGGTTGTTCCTGAATGGCAAATACATATTCAGCAGGGCTGGCTTATGCCTAAGAGCTTGTGTTTCTTATGAGCTGTGGATGCAAGTGTCATTTGAGGAGGACACTGTGTGCCAAGGTCCTCGCTACTTAGGTAAATAGAATCTGTTGATGGATAATAAAGTAAATTGGCATGAGTTGATAAGGAAATCTCAACATTCCATAAAATATGTCACAGTTCAGATAATTTTAATCATATAAAAAAATGAAACATCACTTTACAATAACTTTTATTTTTTAATTTTTATTTTGCGTTTGTTTTTGGGTAGGAGTCTCACTCTGTCGCCCAGGCTGGAGTGCAGTGACATGCTCATGGTCACCACAGCCTTGACCTGCTGGGCTTAGGTGATCCTTCTGCCTCAGCTTTCCAAGTAGCTGGGACTACAGGAGCAAGCCTGCAGTCTTCTCTAAAAATTGTTTTTTTTTTTTTAACATATTTTTTATTATAAAATTGTGGGGTACAGTTAAGAGTTAAGTATACAAATGTGCATCATTCAGGCACCCTTGTTGATAAGGGGTGTCTCCCCGTTCCCAGATAGATATTGACTACCCTTAATCCCATCTCCCTTCCCCTCCCTACCATCCCCACAGTTTCCCACCACTGTCAAGTCTTTTCTTATAGTATTATGATAGATGTTCAAGGTCCAGTATATGAGTGAGAACATGTGATACTCAATTCTTTGTTTCTGTGAGAGGTCACTCAGTATTATAGACTCCAGTTCCATCCAGGTTCCACCGAAATTCATGATTTTGTTCTTTTTTATGGCTGCATAGTATTCCATCGTGTATATGTACCACATTTTTTTAATCCAGTCCTCTTTTGATGGTTTGTTTGGCTTTGCAGAAGCTTGTCAGTTTAATGAGGTCCCACTTGTCTATCTTATCTCTTATGGCTCATGTGTTTCAAGGTTTGTTCAGGAATTGAATGCCAGTTCCAATTTCCATAAGGGTGTGTCCTGCATTTTCTAAGGTTCTTATGGTTTGAGGTTTTACATTTAGGTCTCTGATTCATTTAGAGTTAATTTTTGTGTATGGGGATAAATAGGGGTCTTGTTAGAGTCTTCTGCATGTGGTCAACCAGTTTTCCCAACACCATTTACTGAATAGGTTCTCCTCTCCCCAGTGGTAGGTGGTGGAGGCTTTGTCGAAGATGAGTTGGTTGAGATATTGAGGTTTTGCTTCTGGAATCTCAATTCTGTTCCACTGGTCTATATGCCTATTCCTGGACCAATACCAAGCTGTTTTGATTATTGTAGCTCTATAGTAGAGTTTGAAGTCTGGCAATGTGATACCACCTGCTTTGTTTTTTTGCTGAGGATTGTTCTGGCTATTCTTGGTCGTTTGTGTTTCCATATGAATTCCTGTATTTTTTTTCTGGGTCTGAGAAGAATGTTGCTGGTAATTTGATGTGTATTGCATTAAATCTGTAGATTGCCTTAGGTAAGATGGACATCTTCACAATGTCGATTCTTCCAATCCTTGAGCATGGAATATTTTTCCACTTGTTTGTGTCATCTTTGATTTCTTTGAGCAGTGTTTTGTAGTTTTCTCTGTAAAGGTCTTTCACGTCCCTGGTTAGGAAGATGCCAAGATATTTCATTTTTTTTGTGGCTATCGTGAATGGAATTGTGCTTTTTATTTGGGTTTCTGTTTGTTTATTATTGGTGTAAAGAAATGCAATTGTCTTTTGCACGTTTATTTTATACCATGAGATTTGGCCAAAGTCCTTTATCAGTGCAAGGAGGTTTTTGGCAGATTCTCTTGAGTTTTCAAGGTATATAATCATGTTGTCTGCAAAGAGAGATAGCTTGACTTTCTCATTTCCTATTTGGATACCCCTGATTGACTTCTCTTCTCTGATTACTCTAGCCAGGACTTCCAATACTATATTGAACAGGAGGAGAGAGAGGGGGCATCCTTCTCTTGCTCCAGTATTCAGGAGAAATTGTTCCAATTTTTATCTGTTTAGGAGTATGCTGGCTGTGGGTTTCTCGTAGATGGCTTTTACTATTTTGAGGTACGTTCCTCGTATGCCTAGATGTTCTAGGGTTTTTATAAAGAAGGGGTGCTGGATTTTATCAAAAGCTTTTTCTACATTGAATGATATAATCATGTGGTTTTTGTTCTGATGTCTGTTGATGTATTTAATTACATTTATTGTCTTATGGCGACCCAGGGATGAAGCCTGCTTGGTCATGATGGATGATTTTTGAGATGCATTGTTGAATCCGGTTTGCTAGGATCTTGTTGAGAATTTTAGCATCTATGTTCATCAAATATATGGGCCTGTAGTTCTCTTTCTTTGTTGGGTCTTCACCTGGCTTGGGTATCAATGTGATGTTAGCTTCATAAAATGATTTGGGGAGAGTTCCATCTTTCTCAATTGCCTGAAATACTCCTTAAATGTCTTATAGAATTCTGCTGGAAAGCCATCTGGTCTGGGGCTTTTTTGTTGTAGGTAGTTTTCTTATTACATATTCAATTTTTCTTGATTGTTATTGGTCTATTTAGGGTCTCGGTTTCTTCTTGTTTCAACCTAAGCAGGTTGTGTGATATCAGAAAATCCTCCATTCCCTTAAGGTTTTCAAGCTTGTTTCCATACAAGTGTACATAGTAGTCTCTAATGATCTTTTGTATTTCTTCAGGGTCAGATGTGACTTCATCTTTTGTGTTTGTGATTGTGTTTATTTGGGCTTTTTCTCTCTTTTTGTTGGTCAGTCTAGCTAGGGGACCATTGATCTTGTTTATCCTTTCAAAGAACTAGCTTTTTGTTTCATTGATTTTTTGTATAATCTTTTTGTCTTCTATGTTTCGGATTTGGGCTTTTATTTTGGTGATTTGGATTGCTCTGCTGAAGTTAGGGTTTTGGTGGTCTTGCTTTTTCAGCTTCCTTAGGTGACTTGTTAGGCTGTTAATTTGTGATCCTTTCATTTTCTTCATGTGTGTTTGTAGAGATCTGAGTTCCCCTCTTACTACAGCTTTCATGGTATCTCAGAGATTTTGGTAAGACATTTCTTCATTTTCATTTGTTTCCAGGTATCTTTTGATCTCTTTTTTGATTTCATCATTGACCCAGGAGTTGCTTAGCATCATGCTGCTTAGTGTCCATGTCTTTGTGGGTTTGGGGGAACCTTGTTGGTGTTGATGTTTATTTTTATTCCACTGTGGTCTGAGAAGGTGCATGGCAAAATTTTTATCTTTTTAAATTTGCTTATACTTGATTTATGGCCAAGTATGTGGTCGCTCTTAGAGTACATTCCATGCAGTAATTAGTAGTATGTATATTCTGTGGTCGCTGGATGAAGTATTCTGTAGGTATTAATTAAGCCCATTTGGTGAAGAGTCACATTGAGGTTTCAGATCTCATTGCTGATTTTTTGTCCTGATGATCTGTCTAGGGTTGTGAGTGGGGTATTGCAGTCCCCAGCTATGACAGTGTTGAGGTCGATATCTTTTTTTAGTTTACCTAGAAGCTGCTTTGTTTGTTGAATCTCTTATGTTTGAATTTTTGCATCACTGATGAGATGAGGGAAGTTTTCTTGAATGATTTCATGAAATGTTTGTTCCAGTGTGGCCTCTGACTCTCTCTCTCTGCCTCAGGAAGGCCAATTACTCTCAGGTTGGGTCTCTTGAAGTAATCATTCATCTCTTGAAGGTTTTGTTCTGTCTTTTTAAGCTTCTTTTCTATGTTTTTGACAGTTTGGGTTAGTTCTGTATTGTGGTCTTCAAGCTCTGAGATTCTTTCTTCTGCTTGGCTTATTCTGCTTTCCATGCTTATTAGTTTGTTATTTATTTCCATCACAGTATTCTTTACTGCTGTTATTTTTGTCATCAGCTCCTTTCTATTTTCCTCTTACCTCTCCTCAATTTTTTAAATTCTCTCTATTAATGTCTTGATGTCTGGGTTTGTTACATGTGACCAGTCATTCTGGGGGCTCTTCATTGTTTGTGTTCCAAAGTCTGTTTTCTCAGTGTCTGACCTCCCAGGAGTCTGTGTGAGACCTATATTCTTCTTCTGCTTTTTCTTCATTTGTGCAGATTTTTCCTCCCTACTTTTTCCTTCCCTCCATTTCCCCATCTTCTTTAATTCTGTTATTCTTGGGTGGAGGGTTGTTTTTACTTCTGTTTGTTCAATCTCCTATTCTTCTTTTTATATATCCTCTTGCTTTGTTCACTTCTGGAGTTGTCCTGTAGGTTGGGGGCAGTCACATTTGTAGTTTTGAGATTTAATTAAGGGGGAGCTGTGATTCAAAATCGATCTGTAGATCCCAGTTCTGCTGGCAGGTTTGTGGATAATCAGAAATCCACTTCCCACTGTCTTGGAATCTGTCCATGCAGTGGGGTTGTAGATTTACTCCCTGAAAGCAATGTGAGGTTAACAGAGGGAAGAGAATGGAGCAGGCAGTGGGGGGATGAGGGGGGCGGAGAGCTAGAGGATTGAGAGGGAAAACAGATTAGTGTACTTACTGAGAAGTGAAAAGAGACACAAAGACTGAAATAAATAAAAAGAAAAACACTAACCATGACTACAGAGTAACCAACAACCATGCAAAAAAACTAAAATATTCAATGATGCTAACATACAAGCTAACCAACCTCCTTATTGGTGTGCTATTCCTCTATACAAAGGTGGTTTTTACAGAGAAATATAATTTAAAAAGGGAATAGATTAAAATCAGTAAACTAACAGAACCAACCAAGCACACTCTGAGACTTCCTTTAAGTCCAATGTTCTTTCAGCTCTGATTTTTAGCTGTTTTTGCAAGTTGGTAGATTTGTTCACAGTTAGGGTCAGTTGCCCCTGGCCTGCTCTGAAGGGCAGTTCATATCTGGGCTCCCTGCCCAGTATATTACTCATATCTGGCCTGTCTCTAGTTATCAAGGGGGAAAAGCTTCTCTCATTCCTCTTTTGATGTTGTTACCTTGGATCCCCAGAAGGTGGTGCTATCTCACCATTCCAGTTGATCTTTATCTGCAGCTGCTGAAGCCTGCAAGTCGGCAACCAGGAAGGGAGGGAGCGGGCAATGGTAGCTGGTAGCTGCAGTGGTGGGCCTCCTGGTACATGAAGAAGCTCCATGAGCCTGGCTGCAGACGAGTTGCGTGGCGTGGCGGTGGCAGTGGCAGCAGCAGCCCCGGTGGCAGCAATCTCAGTAGATTGTGCTTGCGGGGGCTTCACGGTCCGAGGTTGTGGGTCATCTCAGGCATGGGCAGGGCTTTGGCCTCGGCAGCAGCATCTGCAGCTGCAGCGGCGGCCCAGCCCATCGTGATGTTTGAGCGCTGACAGCGGCTAAGCTCCCTGTGAAGAGCAGGCTGCCAAAGATGGGAGCTGCAGCCCATGGGAGAGACCTAGAGTCTTATTTGTGTTCTTTTTGGTGGAGGGTCTCACAGACCAACCTGCCCCGTCGCCATATTGCTGGAAGAGTTGGTGGATTTTTATCTAACTTGAAATACTTCATTCCACTCTCTTCTTGCTTGCCTGGTTTCTGAGCATGAGTTGAATGCATTTCTTTGCTTTGCTTTCTGCAAGTGAGTTAGCCCTTCCACCAACTTCTTTTAGAATTTTTCCTTCATCTTTGATTAATTATAATTTTTATATGATTTGCCCTTATGTCTAAGATTTCTTTGTCATCTATCTTGGTTGGTGTTCTTTGAGTTTCCTGAATCTGTAGCATGATGCCAGACAATAATTTGGGAAATTTTTCTGCCATTATTGTTTCAAATATTTATTCTACTTATTTATATCTTTATTATCTTCACGGTCTTCCCATAAGGCATTTGTTACACCATTTGTAGTTGTCCCACCATTCTTGGATATTATGTTGTTTATTTTTCAATCATTTTGTTTGTTTTTTTGTTTTACACATTTCGCATTTTCTTTTTTATATAATTTTAAAGAATGGAGTACAATTAAGGATTAGGTGTATTAAATGGTCATAGTATAGGTAGAATTTGAGTCTCCCTTCAGTCCCCACTTTGCCTAATTTGAGATCAGGTACCCCTACTGATGTTGTTTCCCCCACCCACACAAGCAGTACCCCTCTATTGCCAGTCCTTTTCTTAGATTATTATGGTAAAGGTTCAGTGTTTGCTTATGAGTGAGAAAATGTTGTACTCTGTTCTTTGTTTTGGTGATAGATCACTATGTATGATAGACTCTAAATCCATCCAAGTTGCTGTGGAATCCATGTTTTTCTTTTATGGCCGCATAATATTCCATTGTGTATATGTACCACATGTTTTAATCCAGTCCAGTTTTGATGGGCGACACAGTTAGTTCCATGTTTTTGTTAATGTGAATAGTGCTGTAATAAACACGTGTGAGCAGGTTTCTTTTTTGTAGAATGATTTGAGATCCTCTGGGTATATTCCCAGGAAAAAGATTGCTGGGTCATATGGAAGGTCAATGTCCAGTTCCTTAGAAATCACCACACTGTTTTCCAAAGAGGTTGCACTAGTTTGAATTCCCACCAGCAGTGTGAAAGCATTCTTTTTTCTCTGCATCCTCCCCAATATCTGTTGTTTGTTTTGTTAACAATGGCCATTCCTTACTATAAGAAAGCATTTGGCAGTAATGGGAAACTGTCAGGGGAGTGGGGAGTGGGATTGGCAGTTGAGGGAAACTGCTAGGGGAGGGAAGGCATACCTCATCAACAAGGGTACCTGCATAATCAGTGTTTGTATACCTAACCGTGAATTGTACCCCACATCTTTATAATAAAAAAATACAAATAATAAAAAAATGGTCATTCTTAGTGGAGTTAGATAACATCACAATGTGGTTTTGATTTGCGTTTCTCTGATGACTAGTTAGGCTGAGCACTTTTTCATGTGTTTGTTTGCTTCTGCCTGTATATCTTCTTTTCAGAAGTGTCTATTCATGTCTTTTGCCCAGTTTTCAATAGGGCTGGGTACTTTTTGTTTGGTTGGTTTTTGTTTTTTTCCTATTGCCATGTTTGATTCCTCGTATTTCCTGGATGTTAGGCCTTTGTCAGATATAGAGTTGGCAAATATTTTTTTTCCTATTCTGAGAGCTGTCGCTCCATTCTCTTGATTTTTTTTTTTTTTTTTAGCTTTGCAAACGCTTTTTGGTTTGATGAGGTTCCACTTGTCTATCTTATCTCTTATGGCATGGGCACTTGGAGTTTTGATCAGGAATTGGTTCCAAGTTCCGATATGCATAAGGGTGTTTCATGCATTTTCTAAGGTTCTTATAGTTTGAGGTTTTATGTTTAGATGTTTGATCAATTTGGAGCTAATTTTTGTGTATGTTGATAGGTAAGGGTTCTGTTTCTATATCCTACATGTGGTCAATCAGTTTTCCAAGCACTATTAACTGACTAGTTTCTCCTCTTCCCAGTGGTGGTTGGTGGAGCCTTTGCCAAGTAGAGTTGGTTGAGAAATTGAAGTATTGCTTGCAGAATGCTATCCTGTTCCATTGGTCCATATGCCTATTCTTGTACCAATAGCAGGCTGTTTTGATTATTGTAGCCTTAAAGTATGTTGTAAAGTCTGGAAGTATGATGGTTCCCACTTTTTTTTTTTCTGAGAATTGTTTTGACATTTGTGGTCATTTAAGTTTCCATATGTATTTCTGTATTATCACTTCCAGGTCTCAGAAGAATGATGTTGGTTATTTAATGGGTATTGCATTGAATCTGTGTATTGGCTTGGGGAGGATGGACATCTTAACAATGTTAATTCTTCCTATTCATGAGCAGGTTTTTGATATATTATCTTGGATTTTTGAAGTATAGGATCATGTCAGCAGCAAAGAGGGATAATCTAACTTTCTGTTTTCCTATTTGGATTCCCCTGACTTCCTTCTTTTGTCTAATTGCTTTAGCTAGGACTTCTGACACAATATAGAACAAAAGAGGTGAGAGTGGGCAGCCTAGTCTTGTTCTGATTTTCAGGTGAAATGTTTACAGTTTCTATCAATTTAACAATATGCTGACTGTGGGTTTATCATAGATGACACTTACTACTTTTAGGAATGTTCCTCCTATGTCTAGGTGATTATCAAGAAAAGATGCTGGATTTTATCAAAGCTGTTTTCACATGTAATGATACAATCATGTGGTTCTTGTTTTTACATCTGTTATGTATTTAATTATATTTATTGTCTTGCAGATGTTTAGCCAGCCCTCTATTGTGGGAATAAAGGTTTTGAGGTGTGTTGTTGGATTTAATTTGCTAGAAACTTGTTGAGAATTTTTGCATCTCTGTTCACTCGGGTTGTAGACTTGCAGTTCTCTTTTTTTGTTGTTGTTGGATTTTTACCAGGTTTGGATATCAGTGTGATGTTAGTGTCATAAAATGATTTGTAGAGAATTCCATCTTTCTCAATGGCCTGTAATATTTTCAGTGGGATTGGTATCAGCTCCTTCCTGTATGTTTTGTAGAATTCCACTGGAAAGCTTTCAGGTTCAGACCTTTTATTTTTTTGTTGGTAGTATTCTTATGACAGTCAATTTTTCTGTGTTGCTATTGGTCTATTTACTGTCTCAATGTCTTCTTGTTTCAACCTTGAGATGTTGTGTGATGCCTTAAAGTCCTCCATCTCATTTAGGTTATCAAGTTTGTTTCCATACAGGTGTGCATAGTAATCTTTGATAATCTTCTGTATTTCTTTGGGGTCAGGTGTGATTTTATCTATTGTATTGCTGATTGTGTTTATTTGGGTCTTTTCTCTCTTTTTCTTGGTCATTCTGGCTAGGGGTTCATCAATCTTGCTTATTCTTTTAAACAGCAAGCTTTTGGTTTTGTTGATTTTTTTTTCTACAATATTTTTGTCTTCTGTGTACCATATTTGGGCTCTTATTTTGGTGATCTGGATTCTTCTGCTAAAGTTAGTGTTTTTGTGGTCTTTTATTTCCAGCTCCCTTAGTTGATTTGTTAGGCTGTTAACTTTTAATCTTTCCAGTTTCTTGATTTGTGTTCATAGAGATATAAATTCCCCTCTTAGAACTATTTTCATGGTATCCCATAGGTTTTGGTAGGATGTTTCTTCATTTTCAGTTGTTTCCAGGAATCTTTCAATTTCTGTTTTGATTTCTGTGTTTACCCAGCAGTTTAGTGTCCATGTTTTTGTGTTTGGGGGAAATTTTATTGGTGTTATTTATTTTTAGTACACTGTGGTCTGAGAAGGTGCATGGTATTATTTCAATCTTCTGAAATTTGTTCATGCTTGATAAATGGCTGAGGATGTGATCAATCATGGAGTATGTTCCATGTGGTGATGAGTAGAAAGTATATTCTGTGGTTGTTGGGTGGAGTATTTTGTGGGTAACTATTTAGTCCATTTGGTTGAGCTTCAAGTTGAGGTACCAGATCTCTGTTGATTTTTTTGCCTCAGTGATCTATCTAGGGTTGTTAGCATGGTATTGAAGTCCCCAGCTATAATAGTGTTAGAGTCAATAAGATGGATATTTCTTGTGGATGGATTGAACCTTTTATTATTATGTAATGTCCTTCTGTATCCTTTTAAACTTTTGATAGCATAAAAGTTGTTTTTTTTTCTGATATTAAGATCATGACTCCTTCCTCCTTTTGTGGTCCATTCACCTGGATATTCATTTTCTATCATCTAACTTTAAGTCTTTGTGTGTTCTTTATGGTGAGATGAGTTTCCTGGATGCGGCAAATTATTGAGTCCTGGTTTTTTATCCAGCTTGTTATTCTGTGTCTTTTCAGTGGTGCATTTAGTCCATTCACGTTCAGGCTGATTATTGAAATGTGACAGTTTATACCCATCACAAGGTTCTCATAAAGTTTTTTGTTTGTTTGCTTTTCACTTTTGGGTAGATGTATGTGCGTGTTTTCAAGTGTCCAGTCACAATGTATTATCACTTGATTCTGTATTCTGCTGTTTGCTTGGGAAGTGCATGGTCATTCTTTTTTTTTCTTTCTTCTGTGCTTAGTACCTTTTTAAGTGTCTCCTGTACAGCTAATCTGGAAGCTGCATTATCTCTTAGTGATTGAATGTCTGGGAAGGATTTTAATTCTCCATTGCTGATGAAGCTGACCTTGGCTGGGTAAGAAATTCTTTTTTGAAATTGGCTATCTTTGAGGACTTTGAATATTTGGCTCCAGGCCCTTCTATCTTGTAGTGTTTCTGCCAATAGGTCTGCTGCTATTCTGATTGGTTTTCTCCAGTAGGTATTTTGACCCTTATTTCTTGCTGCTTGCAGGATTTTTTGTGCCTTCTTTTTGTATGCAAATTGCTAGGTTTCTAGGCGTTAGTCTTCTCATTTGATGTCTTGCAGTGTTTCTCTGTATCTCTTTTGTTTGTATGGTCACATCTCTGGTTAGATGCGGAAAGTTTTCTGGAATAACTTCCTGGAACACTTGCTCCAAGTTGTTCTCCATTTCCGTTTTTTCTTCTGGGATGCCAGTCAGGAATAGGTTCAGTCACTTGAAATATTCACACATCTCTTGGAGGCTTTGTTTTTTTCTTTCTGAGTTTTCTTTCTATGTTTTTTACACATTGGGTTAATTTCTGTTTTGGTCTTCAAGTTCTGAGATTCTTTCTTCTGATTGATTAATTCTGCTTTCCATGCTTGTCATTTTGTTATTTATTTCCTGGATGGAATTTTTGATTGCCAAAATCTCTTTTACAAGTTGTTTCAATATAGCATCTTATCTTTCTTTTGTCTTATCCTCTTTCCAACAATATCCTAATCCTTGTTGTAGTCTGGGGTTGTTGTTAGTGACTTCCATTGTTTGGGCTCTAAAGTCTGATTTTTCAGGCATTTTCTCTTTCTAACACTGGCAATGACCTGTGATCTTCCGTAGATTTTCTCTCAGCTGTGACAGACCTATTTCTTTTCCCTTTAGTTCAATTATTCAGTGGCAGTGGGAGAGGATTCCACTTCTGATGTGTATTCATTCCCTTATTCTTCCATGAACAGGGCTCTGAATTTGTTCTATTTTGCAACAGGGATGTTGGCAGAAAGCTTTGCTGTCTCTTGTAGTTTTGAGAGTTGAATAAGGTGGAGGATGGAAAGCAAAGATTCAGAAGCTAATGTCAAGTCAAAAAGTTCACTGATTGTGGTAAGTGTTTCCTGAGACCCACTCCCCACCACCACTCTATTTTATGATGCAATGGGTATGTTTGTGTAACCCCCAAGTCTAAGACACAGTAACAGCAATGAAAAGAGAAAAGTACAATGAAATATGATGGAAAAAATAAAATTTAAATAAAGAACAACAAGAGCAGAAATCAAAGCAAAAAACAATTAAACACACACACACACACACACACACACCCCAAAACAAACTTGAATAACAATAAAGCCAAACAAAACAAAAAACAATAACTTCAATAAAATTTGGGAAAACCAAACACGCACACTCATACTCAATCCAAGATGAAGGGAGAAGAAAAAAAAATGAATTCAAATCGAACTCACATGTTTTCATGCACACATTAAACATAAAAAAAGAGAATAACTAAAAAGCAAAAACAAACAAAAATATAAAAGTGGAACACTCAATCTTTCATGTACACAGATAGAAAGAAAACAAAAAAATTAGCAAAGAAAGAAAAAGTTGAAAGAAAAAAAGGAGGTCAGGGGATGCAGATCAGACTCACACATGCACACTTATACACAAAGAAAAAAACATTAACAAATTTAAAAAACAAAGAAACAGACAACAAAAATAAACCTTCCCTCTTGTAGCAGATTCTATAGTTGTTCCTCTCAACAGTGCCTTTGTAGTCTCCTACAGATCTTTTGCCTCATTCACAATCTCCCCTGTGTCCAGTCCAGGGAAAGAGATGGGGGTTTCAGTCCCCCCTTCCCCTTCTGCTGTAATTGGGGGATCCCTGCCAGTGATAGGTACAGGATTGTCACTTCCCCAGATACTGGTCGCAGGGGCATACCCCGGCAGACTTTTCCTGGAATGGAATCCTCCTATCACAGCTGATGTCCAAGCTACACCTGGGTTTGTTCTTCTCAGTCATGCCCCAAGCAGGTGGGTCTGAAGTTCAGAGGATTACTGGGGAGAAGGTGTTTGTGTCAGTCCCAGACTCAACACTGATCTCTTTGGATGTCTTCCTCATTCTTTTCTCACCACACCCTTTGTCTTGGTGGCTAAATCAGGGTAGGGCATGGGGTGTCTAAGACTCAGCACTCGTCCTGTCACCTTAGAGTTTTTGTTTTCAGGATATCACTTCTAGATCACAACCAACCTCTGAGTAGTTAATCCACTGGTCACAGAGATCGGGGTCAGGTCTGTCACTCTGTGGTGAGCAAGCCGTAGCACATTCCTGCCCAGTTTTCAATATGGTGGCATGTTGCCTCTTTCATCTTCTCCAGTGAACTCTGCCACTGGGCTCTCTCATGTGTTCCCCTTTGCAACCCTTTGCTGTCAGTATTTGGCCAGGTGCTGCAGTGGTGACACAGAGCCTGGAATCTGCTGTCTCTGCTGGCAACAGATTCCAATAAGGGCTTTTTCCCAATAAGGGCTTTGCTGCTCCCTGGGAAGTGTTAGGGACCAAGCAGAGTGGCTACAGCAAGAGCAGTTTCACCAGAAGATCCCTAGCCATTAGCTCCCAAGTATCTTCTCAGTCACTCACACACCCATTTACTCACCAACACATACACAAAATTTTCCATACACTCATTCACACTGGGACTTGCTTAGTCTTACTGGGTCCACTGCCATTTTCCTAGTAATCACTTTTGACATTTTCTATGAGATATCCTGAATCTTAGGGATTCTTTCCACAACCATTACCAGTCTAACCAATAAGCACATCAAAGGCATTCTTCATTTCTATTACATTGGTTTTGATCTTGAACTTTCCTTTGTTCTTTCTGAGAATTCCCATTCCTTTTTTTCACATTGCCTAGGTGTTTTAGCATGCTATCTACCTCAAATATTACAGCGGTTACATATTAAGCATAGTTGTTTTAAATTTGTGGTCAGATAATTTCAACATTCTGCCATATCTGAGTCTTTTTGGAATGCTTGCTGTTTCTTCAAACTATATTTTTTCCTTTTAGTAAGACTTGTAATTTTTTTCTTGTAAGCTGTACAAGGCATACTGGGTAAAAAGAATCTGTTGCAAATAGACCTTTAGTAATACATCAAAAAGATGTGGGGTAAAGGGAAGAATTCTAAATTCCTATGATTAGGTCACAGTTTTTTATTAAGCCTGTACCTATCATTGTAAACTTCACAAGTGATTTATTTTTTATGTTTTTACCTCTTTAAACTTGACAGGATGGCTGAAAAACCTGGAGACAGGGTTTTCCCTCCCAAAGAAGGACAGAGGGGGCTATAGGTTGATCTATCCCTTCCCTCGGCCTAATTAGGCTCTAATAAATCCTAGCAGGTTAGGTTCTGATTGAATAGTTTATCCTAAGGGCAGACCTTATTAAGAAAAACAAAGCACACTGGAATATTATAAAATGCTTCTATTTTTCTTTCCCAGACAGACAAATAAATTTTTTTTCACTCTTTCAGAGTGAAAATTTGGTACAATTCTAGGAGGTAAATTGCACACAAGTGCAGTGACTTTTGATGACTGTGTTCCCCTGAAATTTTAACTCCTGGACTGAGAGCTAACTCAGTCCAGGGTGAATGTCCAGTAGTTAATGCATTACAGTTTAGGTTTTCCTACCCTGTCACTGATTCTGCAGCTGTTGCTGTTTGTGAGTTTCTGATCTACTAAGCTGTGATTCTCTGTATTTCCTTGTCTGTCTCTCTAATTTTAAGGGCTGTGGTTTGCCTTGTGAATTCTCACTTACAGAACCTAAGAAGAGTTGTCATTTTTCTTCAATTTGTCTAACATTTTACTAGTTGTTAGGAAGGAGTGGTAACTTCCATGGTCCCCAAATGTGATACCAGAAGCCGGAAGTCCTGCTTTTTAAATAAACATGTGTAACATGTTCAACAAAAACAATATTTTCCTTAAGTGTAATTGTCTAATACAGAGGTTCTCTATCAGGTGCAATTTTCTTCCTGCTCTCCTAATTCAGGGGATGTTTGGCAATATCTAGAGATATTTTTTGTTTGTCACAATTATGTTGGGATAATACTTACATATATTTAACATAAGAAAAGATGTTGCTAAACATTCTACAATATACAGCACAATCTTTCACAACAAAAAAACTCTGTGGCTTATTATGTTACTAGATAAAGAGGGGAGAAACTCTTGTCTAAACTCTGAAAGAAGCACAAATCTTTCCTGTAAGCCAATGCCTCTTCTTTCTATATAATTCCCATTTCTATCTTAATCACTCTGAAAATTCTAAACTACACACTTACTGTCTTGAGAAGAAAGAATATAGACGTTTAGTCTACCACCTAAGTAAGTAAACTTTGTCTCTGTTAGAATTTTTTACTGTATTTGGCATTCTTGAGTGTGTCTACATCCATTTATTTGCTCATTTATGCATTCATTTAGTCATCAAGTGTTAAGTGGATATTTATTCAGTGTCTAGTTCTTTGGCTAGTCCTAAGACTCATAAAAATTAATCTCATATATTTCATTTCTAAATACTTACATTGCAAGGCTTACACAAGGTAGACTCATGAGCTAAATCCTGATCACAGACATAGACTTTTGGTCAGCACAATAATTTTGTTTCTTTGCTTATTGTTTTTATATCTTTTGATAGAAGCATGTATTTTCTAGTTTTGCTACAGTATTCTCCTACATTAACTAAAAAGCTTTGGAATGTTTTGAGTTTAAGATTCTTACATTTCAATCTGGTTTGAAAAATATAAAATGTAAACAAGCAATGAAGAGAAAATATTTATAAATAAATATGTTCTAGGTTTTATCTGTAAAATGAGGAGGTTGATTTAAATAATCTTTAAGCCTTAATGTTTTACAATATCAGAATACTACTAGTAATATAAGTTTTAATATTAGTATGGTCTAAAAAACTCAAAGAAAACTTCAAAGAAAAGATGTGGTCTGAGTTTAACCATTCAGGATGGAAAAAAATTGGGAGTGAAAAGAATTGATGGTACAGGTAACAGGAGTTTATGGGAAATGATGTGAACAACGACAACAAAAAAATGCACATGAGGTCTCTGTGAGATACTTACTAGACTAATGTAGTTGTGGCAGATATTTTCCATGGCAAAGTAAGGAAAACACAGATTCTAATGGCAGGACAGCCTTGAATGCTATCTTAAGTGTGAAGTTTTTCTGTGGTGATGTAGAACCATTGTAGGATTGTACAGTAGCAATTTACATAACATTCCATAAAGGCAAATATTTTTATTTATTTGTCTCCCTGCTATGTCTTCAATAAGTAGAAAGTACCATATACATCATAGATTTTTGAATAAACATGTTAAATAAATAATGGAAGCATTAGTTATGCAACACTGGTGAAAGTGAGGGAACAAAATAAACTCAAGATTAATTAGAAGGCATTTTCAGTCATCCAAATGCAAGATGTTGGTTTAATTGAACTTAAGTGGAAAAATGGAATGTTCTGCCTTGAGACAAATTATTTAGTTGAAAACTAAGGTTTCACAGCCTAAGAAAATTGAAAAAAAAGTCAGCAAATCGTAAAAAGTGTTTCCACCAGTATTCTCACTCATTTTCTGAGGAAAAAAAGGCAAATGATGAACATTCACACTAAATTCTATTTTTAATTTGCCTGTATGGAATCCTAAGATATCTAGAGGTCAAATATGCACTTTATTGTTCCTTTCGAAAGTTGGGGAGATGGCAGCTGAGTCAGTCAGACTGTGAGAGCCCTGGTGTGAGTGAGTGAGTGTATGGAAAATTTTGTATATGTGCTGGTGAGCGAGTGGGGGGTTGAGTGTCTGACAGAGTGTGGGCTAGGGACCTAGTAGCCAAGGCTCTCCTGGTGCAGCAGCTGGTGCTGCAGCTGCTGGGCTTGGACCAGAGTGATTCCCAGGATGCAGAAACCAAGTGTCATTTTTTTAATCAACAAAATCCTTCCTAGGAAGAAAATGTTGGGAAAGACTGACTAAGAGGGGGCTCATGAGCAAGTGACTAGGGCCTTGGTGCAACAGCTTGTGTTGTAGCTCCTCTGCTTGGTCTCTGACTCTTCACAGGTTGCAGAAGCCAAGCGTCATTTTATTTTTCAAAATGGACAAAAGATTTCCTGTGAAAAAGTGGCAGGGAGAGACTACCAAGCCAGGCTCTGCCTTACCACTGCAGCAGGAGAGACTACAGCCTTCAGACTTTGCCTCACCACTTCAGTGCCTGGCCAGACACTGGCAACAGGGGTTGTGGAGGGAGTCCAGAGGCAAAGTCCCACAGAAGAGGACAGGAGAAGCACCCCACTACCATCTTGAAGGTGGGGAAGGAAAGTGCACTGACTTGCTCTCCACAGAGCAACACTTGATCTCTGTGACTGGTGAATCAACTACTCAAGAGTTGATCATGGCCCAGAGGGAAAATACTGAAAGCACAAACTTTAGAGGGACCAGACGAGTGCTGAGTTCCAGGTATCCCACAGTCTACTCTGATCCAGTGGTGGAAAAAAGGGTGTGTCCAGAAAAGGGCAAACAAAGACTTGAAAGAGATCAGTGGTAGTTCTGAGTCTGACCAAAATCCCCTCCTCCCCAGCAATCCTCAACATCAGACCCACACAACTGGGCCACAACTGAGATGGACAAACCCAGGCAGAGCCCGGAAGTCAGTCACAATAGAAGAACTCCATTCCAGGATAGACCTCACTGGGACACCCCCTGAGAGTAACATACCTGGGGAAGAGACAATCCCACACCTCCCCAAAAGAGAAGATCTCCCTCACCATACAAGAGTGGGAATGGAGGACTGCAGCCACTCCCACCTACACTGACCCTCTTTTTTCCCTGCTTCAGACACTGAGGAGAGAGTGAAAGAGGTGGCTTTGCAGGAGAAACCTGATCAGAGGAACAATTACAGAGCCAGCTATAAGAAGGCAGGTTTTTTGTTTTTGTTCTTTCCTTTTTTAATTTTTAATTTTTATTCTTAACTTTTTAACATTTTTTGCCTGTTTGTTTGTTAGTTCATCTATTTTAAAAATATTTTTCCTTTCTGCATGAATATGTTTGTGAGAGTTTGACCTGCATCCTCCCAATTTTTTTCTTTTATTTCTCTGTTTCTTTCTTCTTTTATTTTTTGTTTTCTGTTTATGTGTGTATGTGAATAATTGAGTGTTCATCATTCAATTTTGTTGCTGTTGTTGGTTGGTTTGTGCTCTTCTGTTCTTCAGGGTTTTTTTAATTTTCATTTTTTATAATTTAAATTGTGTGTCAATATAAGTGTGATGGTTTGATATAAATTCCTTTTTTCCCTGTCTTTCTGTTTTTCTTCTCCATTCACTTTGAGCTAGGAGTGTGTGCGTGTGATCAGTTTTCTTGGTTTGTTTTTGTTGTTGTTTGTTTTGTTTCACTTTGTTGTTATTCTAGTTTGTTTTGGGATGTGTGTGTATGTCTGTGTGTGTTCAATTGTTATTTGCATTGGTTTCTGCTTTGTCTCATCATATAAAGTGGTGTTGGAGAGTGGGTCTCAGGGAACACTTATCACAATAGTGAACATTGCAATTTGCAAGTAGTTTCTGAATCCTACCTCACTATCCTCAACTTTATTAGACTTTCAAAAACTACAAGAGACAGCAAAACTTTCCATTCACTGTCCTATTTCAAAAGAGAACAAATCCAGAGCATGGATCAGGGAAGAAGAGAGGACTGAAAAAACATCAGAAAGAAAAGCCTCTCCCACTGACACTGAATAGCAAAACTAAAGATAAAAACAAGAGCTCTGTCACAAATGAGGAAAAATAAATTTAAAAAAAGACCACAGGCAATTTCAAGTGTAACAAAGAGAAAACTCCTGAAAAATCAGATCTGGATGTCCAAACAATGAAAGTCACCAATGACTGGCCCCAGAATATGACAGGGAGTAGGGAATGAATGGAAAGAGTAAATAAGACTCAAGAAAGGCAAGATGCAACACCAAAAGATCTTGTAACGGAGATTCTTGGCAATAAAAAATTTCATCCAAGAAATAAATACCAGGATGACAACCATGGAAAGCAAAATTAATCTAGCTGAAGAAAGAAACTTTGAACTTGAAGACCAAAACATGGAACTAACGTGATCTGTAAAAAACATAGAGGGAAGACTCAGAAAGAAAGAACAAAACCTACAAAAGAAATGCGATTATATCAAGAGGCTGAACCTGTGCCTCATTAGTATCACAGAAGAAAAAAGGAAAATGGAGAACAACTTGGAGCAAGTATTCCAGTGACCAGAAAAGCACAAGAGATACAGAGAAACCTCAAAGACAACAAATAAGAAGACCAACCATTAGATACATAGTAATCCACCTACACAAAGTAGGCACAAAAGAAAAAAATTCTAAAGGCAGCAAGAGAGAGAGTTCATAAGAACTACTAGGGAAAACCAATCAGAATAGCAACAGAACTATCAGCAGAAACACTACAAGCAAGAAGGGACTGGAGTCCTATATTCAAGGTCCTCAAAGATAAATACATTTCAACCAAGAATTTCCTATCCATCCAAGCTGAGCTTCAATAGTGATGGAGAATTAAAGTCTTTCCCAGACATCCAATCCCTAATTCAGCTTCCAGACAAGCTTTACAGGAGACACTTAAAAAGGTATTAAGAACAGAAGAAAGAAAAAAAAGAATGACCACACACTTCTCAAGTGAACAACAGAGGACAGAATCAACAGAGAATACAGCATAACAACAAACTTAAAACATACACATACATCAAACCCAAAGACAAAAGAAAACAAGCAAACAAAGAAAAAAAAACTTTATAAGAACCTCATGACAGGGATAAACAATCACATTTAAATAATCAGCCTGAATGTGAATGGACTAAATGCACCACTGAAAAGACACAGAATGGCAAACTGAATAAGAAACCTTGACCCAATTATGTGCTGCATCCAGGAAACTCATCTCAACACAAGGGATGCACACAGGCTCAAAGTTAGAGGATGGAAAATGAGTTTTCAGGCAAATGGATCACAAAAGAAGGCAGCAGTCACTATCTTAATATCAGACAAAACAACCTTTGAGCTATCAAAATTTAAAAAGATGCAAAAGGACACTAATAATGATAAAAGGTTCAATCCCTCAACAAGAAATATCCATCCTAAACATATATTCACCCAACACAGGAGCACCAGCATTTACAAAGCAACTATTAAGTAAATCTTAAAAAAGATATTGACACTAACAATATTATAGCAGAGTACTTGAATATCTCACTAATAGTCCTAGACATATCATTGATGCAAAAAATCAACAAGAGATCCAAAATCTAAACTTGACACTCGACCATATGGACTTAATAGATACCTACTAATTATTACACCCAACAACCACAAAATATACATTCTACTCATCACCACATGGAACATACTTCAAGATGGATCACATCCTGGGCCCTATAACAAGCATAAACAAATTCATAAGATTGAAATCTTGCCATGCACATTCTCAGACCACAGTGAAAAAAACAAATATCAACACCAACAAAATTTCCCCAAAGCCCACAAAGACATGGACACTAAACAGCATGATGCTGAACAACCACTGGATCAACACTGAAATCAAAGCAGAAATTTAAAAATTCCTGGAAACAAATGAAAATGAAGGAACATCTTACCAAAATGTCTGAGATGCCATGAAAGCAGTTCTCAGAGGGGAATTTATATCTCCATGAGCACATATTAAGAACACGGAAAGATCACAAGTTGAAAGTCTCACAAATCACCTAAAGGAGCTGGAAAGAGAAGACCACCAAAACCCCAAGTTTAGCAGAAGAACCCAAATTATCAAATAATAGCCCAAATATGGGACATAAAAGACAAAAATATCATAGAAAACATCAACAAAACAAAAAGCTGCTTGTTTGAAAGAATTAACAAGATTGATGGATTCCCTAGCAAGAACAACCAAGAAAAAGAGAGAAAAAGCCCAAATAAGCACAATCAGAAATACAGAAGATCAAATCACAACTAACCCCAAAGAAATACAAAAGGACCCGCCTGGGCAACTTGGCGAGGCGGAAGGATCTCCGGAGCCCAGCAGGTTGAGGTGGCGGTGGCTGGGAGTGGCCACTGCACTCCAGTCTGGGCGACAGTGAGACTCCAACTCAAAAAAAAAAAAAAAAAAAAAAGAAAAGAAAATAAGCAAACAATAAAAACAAACAAAAATAACAAAAAATCCAAAGCCACACAGCCATACAGGAACTCAGTCCTTATTTAGGATGATATATGTCTGGCTAAAGGGATCGTTAATACGTTCTCAGCTGACTGTAATACAACTGAGTGGCTAGAGTTGTATATGTTTCCCCATTACCTTATAATAATAATTTTACAACACATGAGATGGCTTTGTTGCTAGTAACTTAAAAGTATTTAACACTTTGTATTCACGCATTCTTTGTTTCTGCATCTATTCATATAAAAACATTTGTTGAGAGCCTACTATCTGCCAGGCACGTGGCTAGGTACTGGGTAGGTGGTAGAATATGTTGATACCTTTGACAAAGTTCTTGCTTTTTGGAGGGTTGATATTGTTGAAGACATTAAAAAAAACATATGTAAATGGTCAACTAAATGGGGCATATCAATATATGAATTGTGATGGAATTATGGTAGTAACTGTGGTCAACTTACTTTAAATGGTTTGGGAAGGCTTCTCTGTAGAGGTAATGTTTATACTGAGACTATGCTTAAATTGAGAGGCATGGAAAAGCTGTCTTCTGGGAAAGCAGAAAAAATGTTAGGCACAGAATAAGGTGTAAGCTAATGTTCCAAGGAAGATATGGGCTTTTTGGTATGTCCATAGCATTGAAAAAAAGGAGCTAATAGCTGGTAGTGAGTGAGTTACGGGGAAAACTCAGGATAAGGTTGGAACCCAGAGCTAGACCAGGTAGGTCTTTGGTAGATTATACATAAAAGTCCAGATTTTTTTCTAGCCACATACTTGTATAAGCCATACAAGTATTTGTAAAACAACAGAATGCTGCAAATTGATCTATACCTTATGAAAGCTTTCTGTGCAAAGAATGAATTGTAGAAGGCAAGAGTCTAGGCATTTAGTATGACACCCCTCCCACACCACCTCAGTCTACACTATAGTGAATGTCTCTTGTGAAAGAGATTATGCAAGATTATTGTCTCTAGAGAAAGGCAGAGAGTCTACATCACACCTGTATTATCTTTCAGTCAAGATTTCAAATGGTGAAATATGAAACTCCTTACATCATGACTGGATATAAACAACAAAGATTTTTGCAGCCTTAATGTCATACTAAAATTTATCCTCTCAGCATAGACATTTGTGTGGTGTTTTAACCCCAAATTTGGTAGTATGATTTGGGGGCAAGTATTAATTCAATCTGTGAGTTTGAAAACTAAGACATAAAGAAATAACTTTTTCAGTGTCACATTTTACATATGAACCATTTAAAATATCTTTTTCTGACTCTCAGTATAATTTATAACATTCATGATAAATAGTCAAGTTTATTGGGTATGAAATTGTCTCTGGTACGAATCTACTATCTCTACATATTCCTATTATCTTATGATGAGCTCACCTTTATATAAGAAACTCTATTTTGCTCTGAAGACATTACATGAAATTTAAAAGATGCCAAAAATATAAGTGAATGCAACTTCTAATTTCATTTTGAATTAAAAAACCATCAGTAGTACAAAACTTGACAATAATGACAAGTTAAGGCTTTATACAGAAAAAAAAATTCTTGAAGGAATTAAAAAATTGATCATCTGACAACAATAAACACTTACCCACATTGTTTATATGTAAGATTCTGCTTGTCAGAGGGTCTGTAAGAGTCTGCATTAGTGTGTAGAGTTAGTGCTGTGCTGGTGAATTAGAGTTGCTAACTACTTGAATTGTCAACTGTGTATTTTGGTTGATTTTTGCCTTGAATGCTAATGTGGTCTTTTAAGTATCATTTTGATGAATTTTATTGCTACATTAGATACAGTCTGGTTTCTCCAATCAGTCATGTCCACTTCATCACTGTCAATGTGCTACCACAACATTAAATATGACCAGAGGTAAACATTATGGAAAGCTGCTTCTGTTACTACTGTTTTACAGTAGCGTAATTTTGTTTTTATTTCCTTTGATTTTATGCTGATATGGGTTTCAGCAGTATTTGCCTGCAGCCTCTTTAAACTTTTCCTTTTAATTAAAAAGCTTAATTGGGAGTAATAAAAACTTCCAATTAAGTCTTTTAAATAAAAACTGAAAGCTGAAAGTGGCTGTGGTTGCAGATAGAGGCTGGCACTGACATGTTCACTATGAGGATTCTATTACTGTAGTAAAAATGTGTGGTTTACAGATTTAACTTGAGACTTGTGAGTTAGGAGAAGCAGACCTTGGCGGAGATAGCCAAACAGATAATTATATAGTTAAACATCCATAGTTTTTGGTGGACTTTGTTTTTGAGGCAGGAGAGATGCTGAAGAGAATCTTAAAAATCAATTCTGTCTAAAATGGTAGTTTCACTAGGTACAAATTTCAATATTGCACTTTTAACAATAACAACAAAAGGGTCAAGTATCTGAATGAAAAGAAAATATTCCGGCTTATTCTTTAATTTTCATTTAAGCACAAAACCGTTTAAAATTTTTGGTCTGTTTTATTATTCTTTATCACTTGCATTAGAGAAATGTGCTAGAAAAAGCCTGCTGTGGAGCCTAGGATTATACAATCTGTAATTAGACAGACTGGTACACAATTTGTGGATCTGTGTATACTCATTGAATAATATAAGACTAAAGTAAATCCTTCATGCTCTTTGAAATGTATAAATATGTGACTTTCTGAGATTTTCTGTAAAAATAAATGTTATCTGCCTAATTTTAATTATTCACTTATAGTATTACATACTTTTCAGGAATGGAGAAAAATATAATGGGAGGTAGATTGGGAAGGAGGGACATTTAACTTTACTTCATGATTGGCCCTTAGTTTATTTCATATATATTTTGGGAAGATTAAAGGGAAGAAAATTTTCTAATCTGAATACTTAAATAAAATATTATTTTAAACATTTTATCTTATGATCACTCACTTAATTCATGCTTATTTTAAAAAATCACCTCTATTGTGTATTTTATCATTATACACATAATACCTATTGCTTACAATAAATTTGGAATGTATAAAAAATAAAAATTTACATAATATTACCTCAAACCACAGTTAACATTTTTGGTATTTTTTGTACCTTTTTAAAAAAACATTCTTAATATACACATACATACATAGGCATACATAATAAAAGTGGGATTATATTATTTATGCTTCATTTATTTCTTTTTAATTTGACATTATATAACTAAGCATTTCCTATTTTCAAAGACATGTATGTTTTTGAATTTATTTGACTGATCTCCCCATTTATTGGACATTTGGAATTGAGAGGTTGAATATAATAGCAGCTGACAAATCAGATTTTGGAGTCATGCTATACAGATTTAATTATTGGTTCCAAAATCTACTAGATATGGGCAATTTTCTTTTCTGAGCTTTTGTTTCCTCCTACATAAAATGCAGAAGGGCATATTTGCACTTCATGAGATAGATAGAATTACATGGGCAATCTATATAATGGTGTCATGGGACAATGTTAGCACTACATACATATTACCTATTACAATTTCTAATTATTTTCCATATTCAATAATTTATGAATCCCATATAATAATATTTGTACTTGGTTAGATTTGGCAAAATTAACTTATTTCTTATTGTTCTTCATCTCAGTAGATGACTCCTTGAATGATTTATTCACATCTTTGATTATATGTCAGGAAGATTTGGGAGTTTATTTTCTATGGATCAAATATTTATTGTTGAGATTATTGTTAGATATTTTATATTGTCTTTGGTAGCTATTATAAATAAAATATTTTTTCTTCATTGTATTCTTCCAGTTGATTGTTGTTTATATGCCAGTTATTGATTTCTAGGTATTTATTCTGTCCAGCAATTTGGTCAACTCTTAGTAATAATTGAAACTAAATATTACTTTAAAGACAGACATCTTAGTAAAAAACTGTCTGTTTATAATCCTTTAAAAAGATAATATTTTCATACATTTTAACTTTTTTATTTTAACCTGGTTATTATTCTTTTGGGTTTCTGTTTTTCTTTGAGTCAATTTTCAGATTTCACATTTTTTCCCCAGAAAATTATCTATCTCATTCTTTTTTCCAAATATCTTAAAATAAAATTTTGCATTTAATCCCCTGGTAATTAAAGAAAAAATCTTTATTTGTTATCAGAACCACTTTTTATGTTTAATTTGATTTAGCCATTATTTAATCTTTTATTCTTGACTAGATTTTTTAGAGACATTAATATTATTAATACTTTTACAAATATAAGCTCCTAGATTTATTTTATTGTTTATTTGTTTCAAATTTATTTTTATTCTTTATAAACATTTATTTTTATAATTTCTTCAGATAAATGATTATCTTATTAAAAACATAAGACAATATTTTAATTATTCATTTGCCTCTGAATATTGCTTTGTTTGAATTTAGTGCATTTTTGTCATACAATTAATTTCCTTTGTTCTCTCATTTTCTTTTATGTTCCTAAATTTTAGAAAAGTGGTTTTTGACCCTGATATTTTATACTACTGTTATAATTTTCTCATCATTTCTCCTCTTGGCAGTTGGCTTTGTGGCAGTTTTCTTCCTCTGTCACTTTGTCACACCATGCTCCAGATTGTTGCTAGGAGTCTTTTTAACTAATATCCAGAATCTGTAAGGAACTTAAACAAACTGACAGGGAAAAAACTAAATAGTCCATTGTAAAGTGGATGAAGAACATGAAAAGTCACACTTCTCAAAGGAAGACAAACAAGTGGCCAACAAACATGTAAAAAGTTACTTGAAATCACTTATCAGAGAAATGCACATCACAGCCACAATAAGATACTAACTCATACCAATCAGAAAGGCTATTATTAATAAATGAAAAACAAAACAAAACAAAACAGATGTTGGTGAAGTTGTAGAGAAAAGGGAACCGTCATACACTGTTGATAAGATTGTAAGCTAGTTCAGCCCCCATGGAAAGCTGTTTGGAGATTTTTCAAAGACCCAAAAAATAGATTTGCCATTTGATGCAGCAATCTTGCTGCTGAGTATATGCCTAAAGGAGCATGAATCATTCTACCAGAAGACATCTGCACTTGTGTACATTTATCGCAGCAATATTCACAAGAGTAAAAACATGAAGCCAACATAGGTGCCCATCAACAGTGGACTGGATAAAGAAAATGTGGTACATACCCATCATGAAATACTACACAGTCATAAATAAGAATGAAATCATGTTCTTTGCAGCAACCTGGATGGAGCTGGGGGCCATTATTCAAAATTAATTAATGTGGAAACAGAAAACCATATACCACATGTTCTCACTTATAAGTGGGAGTTAAATACTGGGTATACATGGACATGAATAGAGGAACAACAGACACTGAGGAATCCTAAAAAGAGGGGAAGGAGGGAGAGGGGCAAGAGTTAAAAAACCACCCATTAGGTAATGTGCTGTCCATTTGGGTGACAGGCTTAAGAGAAGTCCAAGTCTCACCATCATGCAATATACCCATGTAACAAACTTGCACATGTACCCCTTGAATCAAAAATAAAAAGAAAATACTATCTTTTTAATATATCAACTTTCATATATACGGTATTTTAATTCTAGATTCACTATTCCTATAATCTATTCCTTGTTGATTTCATTACAATAGCGTTATGGTATGTTCTGATGTTTGTTAAGGCAAAATCCTCTTAATTTCTCTGTTTTTCATACTTTTCTGAAAATCTACTCATAGTTCACATTATGTGACTCCCTTTATTTGGTTACCCCAGTTCTTTTACTGTACTTCTCTGGTCACATTTTTTATTATGTGCAGTACCTTTCATGTCACTTTTCCTTTATCTGCAGTAAAAATGCATCCATCACTCCGGGGTACTCTCACAGTGTTTTGATGGTATGCTGATATAGCACTCATTGCGTTCTACAGGACTTATTTGCCTCCTGACTTGTCTCCCACAAATGACTGTTGATAAGAACAGGGAGAAAATCTTCTTGACTTTTATTTCACCATTGCATTTAATTATCAAAATTATTTTGTGAATTAGATGCTATTTATTTCTAAAAATAGAGAGATTGTGATTCAGAGAAGTTAATCTTTTCAAAGTCAGAGAAGTAGTCAGTAATATAGATAGGATGCTAATAATTCAAATTTATACCTCCTGCACTAATGTTCATAAGCTTTGACCAAAGTGTTTTTTTAATGACCAAATAAATGGGTGGAGGACAATGTCTACAGGCTTAGCCAGAAATAGCCAATATCATCACGATATTCATCCATTCAAGTACTTTCTTCTATATTCCCTATTAAGCATCACTAGCTTAGTTCTACTGTAATATGTAGTCATGCATATTTTAATATAAAGTAATATTTTCTTATTCTCCATTACAAAAAATAATAATCTTTTACTTGGATTTAATAATTATAGATGCTATTCTATGATGACTCTATCACGTTAAAATTGTTATCCTGAATTGCAAAGGGATGCAGCCATATTTTAAATTCAGCATTGCAGTAATTTCTTTTTTATTAGTTCAAACTCCCATAGAAACAAAAACATAAATAACAACAGTCACCTCTTTAGTCACTGAACAGAGCTACACAGAATGCTACTGAAAAAATGATATGGTGAAGAGTTTTTAAATGAATCTAGGTGGCAATTTCTACATACTTATCATGTTATTGTTCTTCTACTTGATAGTCTATCATGTATCTTATTATAAGATATTTCTATATACTTTTAAGTATATTTCCATATACTTAGCATGTTACTGTTATTAAGATAGTAAACAACTTTCATATGGTGTACTAAAAGATTACCTGAGTTTTGGCCCTTTTACTATTCCAGATAAATTGTCAAAGGAAAATACTTGTGTCCATAGGAAAAAAAAATCTATGTAGTAGAGTAATCCTTCATATTTACCTTTCATGTGATTATGTTTTGTACATATATGAACATTCATAGAGTGTTTAAACCATTTCTGTGCTCCCACATTTACCATCTCCAACACCTTATTAAACACACTGAGATAACCCAGAAGCAAATTATTTGAGTTAAATTGTTTTTGGTTATAGCTGCTGAGATTTGATTTGATGCAAACTAACTTTTTTGTGGTTGTGACTGTCTACATTTGGCTCCATTCAGATTCACCCATTCACTCATTTTTCTTGTCAATGGTGTAAAACCCCAGATAGATTGTTGAAAACGTGTTCAATAGTTGTGTTATCATTAATCATTTTAAAATTTTACATGTTTTTATACATGTCATCTTGAGAAATAATGTACCATGGTCTACATAATTGGCTATTCTTCATCTGAGATCTTTACCCTCTTTTCTCCTTGTACACAAGTTTTACTTTCCAAAATAATTTTGCAGTTGACTTTGGATGAAACTTTAAGCAACTTTGGTTCACTTACTTGATTGTAATTTTTATTCTTTTACTCTACTCACCCCTCTCCTTATTAGATCTTATAAAATCAGCACTCTGGTGATTAGATTTCAAAATCTTCTTTATATTGGATTTTGAATGATGTTGTATGGTGGCTTACTCCAGTTATAATGTAGGACTTTCGTGTAAAAGATACAATAAGGTTTAGGATCATTTGACTTCCTCTAACAATAAAACCAATACTATAAATAAGTATGTAAGGATATTCTACTGAGTATAATTTGCTTACTACTAATTTAAAAATTGTGGTTGCAATAGGACTATAATCTCATTTGCTATTAAGTTCATTTTACAGAGCTGCGGGGATAAAGACAGATAATGATTGAATTTTTTTCGTCATTATGAATATCTCCACTTTCCAAGCAGGCTCACTAACTTTGCTATTTCTAGCATTGCATCTTCTTTATTTGAAAATATTTTATGAAGATATTAACCTTTTAAAGGTAAATAAAAAAGCGACATGAAATAATAAACAAAATCAGAGTTTTTAGTACTAAAGTGTTGGCGGGGAAGTAAAGGCAATAAAAGGCAAAACT
The DNA here is from genome assembly GCA_963574415.1 of Tarsius wallacei. Taxonomy (NCBI): domain Eukaryota; kingdom Metazoa; phylum Chordata; class Mammalia; order Primates; family Tarsiidae; genus Tarsius; species Tarsius wallacei. The sequence continues at coordinate 15,173 of CAUYQG010032146.1, read as the reverse complement.
GCATATTATTGTATTTTATAAAACATATTTTGATCTAGGTTAATTTTATTAGTAAGTTGAATTGATTTATAGTAGTCTGTGTGTGTATGTGTGTGTGTGTGTGTGTGTGTGTGTGTGAATTAAAACCATTAAAAACACTCTGTAGTCTGCAATGTGACAAACTCCTTTAAAAAACACTCTGTAGTCTGCAATGTGACAAACTCCTTTAAAAATAGGAAAAAAAGCCATTACAAAGTGGGCAAAAGATATGAATAGACATTTCTCAAAAGAAGACATACATGCAGCCAACAGATACATGAAAAAATGCTCAGCCTCACTAGTCATCAAAGAAATGCAAATTAAAACCACACTGAGATGCTACCTAACTCTAGTCAGGATGGTCGTCATCAGTAACTCAAAAAACAACAGATGCTGAAGAGGATGGGGGGAAAAAGGAACACTTCTACACTGTTGGTGGGAGTGTAAACTAGTAAAATGTCTGTGGAAAACTGTGTAGCTATTCCTGAAAGATCTAAAAACCAGTCTTTCATAAGACTCTGCAATACCCCTATTGGGAATATACCTGGAGGAACTCAAAACACTCTATGAAAAAGATACCTACACACACATGTTTATTGCAGCATTATTTACAATAGCAAAAACATTGAACCAACCATGTTGCCCATCAAAAGAGGACTACATAAAAAATGTGGTACATATACACGATGGACACAGCCATAAAGAAGGACAAAATTATGAACTTCTCAGCAACTTGGGTGGACTTCGAGTCTATAATACTGAGTGACCTGTCACAGAAACAAAGAACTGAGTACCACATGTTCTCACTCATAAGCAGACCTTGAACAGTTATCATAATACTATAAGAAAGGGATTGGTAGTAGCTGTAAACTGCCAGGGGATGGGGGTGGGGGCGAGATTGGCAGTAGTGGGAAACTGCCGGGGGAGGAGGGGGCATATCTCATTAACAAGGGTACCTGTATAATGAACATTTGTATACCTAACCCTGAATTGTGTCTCACATCTTCAAAATAAAAAAAAAATAGATTAAAAACTAGGAGAAAAGAATATGCAACTCTGCATGTATAAACTCATTTTCTTTAGTGGACCAATGACATTAGAATAATGTGTTCTCCAAGCCATAGCTCTTTCTTTTTTTCTCATAAAGGAAATGCACAAAATTTTGTAGTCATTTATTAGACTTGAAATATTCTGTTAAGTATTGTCATTGAAGATCATGAATTACTCAGTACGTCAAAACAGAATTCTGTTAATATGTTTATGCACAAATATGACAAAACCTTATGTTATCCAATTGCAAGTCTTCCTATCCTATACTCTTCTTTCCTTCGTTTTTCCCCAAACTTCAACAGTATTGAGAGGTAAATGGTCTTGTCTCATCTTCAGTTGGGAGTCACTCCCTCTGAAGCTACTCCTCTAGGGTTCTTCCCAGTCCTATGTTGAGCTCCATTCACCTCTGTGCTGCTCTTTGTTGGGTCAATAGAGCCAATAGAGAAGCAAAACAAGTGCCCCCTACTTTGCTATCTGCTTCCTTCCTTTATTTCTTTCTAACACTCTCAATGAGTTAATGCACATTTGTCAGACTTGATGAAAGTTTTGAGATTTTCTAGAAATTTATTATAATGGGAAGGCAAATACTATCCTATGACTGCCTCCTTGGTGAAGGGGGAAATGCCTTTCTAACAGGGTTCCCTACATCTGGTCTGCAGGTCTTACGATTGCTTTCTAGATTTCAGGGCAACTCGCTGCTCCAGAATACCTTCTTCTTTAGACCGCATGGCATAAATTTTTGTTATGCTAATGGAAGACCCATGAGGCAAATGCCCCAAAGTAGAATATTACCCACATCTTCTGTTAGTAATATATGCCTTTTCCATGGTTTATCTATATGTCCCTGCATTATGATCTGACATCCAGACAGTTTTTTATAGCCAACACTTGCTCTGCCTATTGAGGTTTTACCTTTGTTAGTTTTTTAGGACCTTGGATCTCTGGGTGGTGACTTTCGGTATTCTTTAACAATGAAATTCCATGTGAGCTTCACGTCTTATTAAAAGTTCAGATTTTCTCTCTTTTCCATCAATTCCTTTTGATCCTCTCTTCTTCTTTTCCTTTTCCCTTATTAATATGTATTTAAAGTCTAATATGTATAAGCTATGAACATAAATGAAATGTCCTCTACAAGGTTTTATGGAAGAGTTATATAATTATAAGAAAGTGAATATTTAGAAAATGAAATCTGTAATAGTATGTATATATACTTCTATACTGATACTTTGGTTTAAAAATGTAATGATTAGGTTAAAAAGTATATAGCTGGACTTACTTTTCAAAATCCCAGCTGCTAACTAATAATCATCATTCCCCCAAATTTCACCCTTAAGGCTTTATTCCTTTAATCAATAGATTTTTTTTTATCATCAATAAAATATAAGTGTGTCAGGCACTGGCACCATATCCCATCAGAGTTGAACAATCATTTGCTGTTGTTGCTTATTTGGGCACTAAATACAAGGGAGAATAGGGTGTGGAATCCCATTGGAAGGGCAGTAGAGATAAATCACTGGAGCCCTGGGAATTGAAATCTTTTTGGTCTACTTCAAAATTTACTTTAAAGACAAAATTGTGCAGCCAAGGAAAATAAGATTTTAGTTTTGGAGAGGGAGGCTGAAGCCAGATATCTTTGCTCTCTCCTGTTTCTTTCAACCAACCTCCACATGTCTTGCCTCTAGACCCAGCAAACTCAAATGCTTGGATGAGCTGCTAAGTAGAAATAAAAATGATAATTCTCTTTTATTTCTTCTTTTTCTATGCAGTCATAATAGGTGAATTTTCATTAAACATGGGAAGATAAAAAATGGAAAATGCACTTACCCTGAACTCTCTCAGTGTTCTATAAAATGTTCAATTAATTGTACTTGCTACTGTCCATATTTCTTTCATACTCTTTAGATTGCATGAGGTCTCTCCAGTGACTCAGTTAACATTTAAAAAAGAGACCCAATTTATTATTTTTTATTGAACTTAGAATAGCTAGTGAATAAATACTGCTACTAATAATTTCATTTGCTTCATGACCTCTTGTTTAAACTTTTGAGGAACCCTAACACAGTAGAAACTAAAACTATCTTAAAAGTCAGCTAAGGGATAATAGGAATAGAACTTGATTTTTAAATGCCTTTTTGTACCACATCCTGTCATTCTCTTTAAAGAAGGTCATCAAACCATGTATCAACCAAATAAGTAATTTCACTCTACATACCACATAAAGAACTAATTAGAATAAAAATTACAAAAGAAGATAGAGAGGTGGTTAGAAATATGAGTCACTGCACATAAAGAAATTTGAATATGAATTCCTGCTCTGTAATCTAATAGCTATGTGACCTAGTAGAAGTTATTTACCCTTTCTAAGCATCAGTTTTCTCATTTGTAGAATGGGAACATTAGTACTTTAGTTACAGGTAATTATAAGGATTAAGAGAAACACTGAGTGGAAAACATCAAGAATAATAAATGGTACAGGATAATAAACCAACTCAGTAATGCTATTGTCAATGACAACCAATCAAGAAGTTTATCTGCCATTGTTAAAACCAAGGGACTATATTGCCATGAGAGAGCAAAGGTTAAAACAATAATATCTCTTTTTATATCAGAAAATGTAGGATCTAGCTCTATCAGTAGTTTCTATTAATAGAAAGAAGTGTGTGTGTGTGTGTGTGTGTGTGTGTGTGTGTGTGTCTGAGAAAGAGAACTGGCACAGAAAATAGTGGTGCTTTTCCTTTGACACATTTAAATTAATTGTTTTAGAACACTATGTAGTGGCGGTGTATGGAAAAGAGCAATGAACTTGGAAGAAGGAAACTTAGGTTGATGTCTTAGCACTGTCAATTTTGATTATATAAAATACTTGATTTGTGTAGGGGCTCGACAAAAGTTTTTTACATTTAAGAATAAATTAATTGCTAGTTCTTGAACATTAAGGTTGAATATAGCTACAATAGGCTACAATTATTTGCTTCTTTTAAAGATCTTAGAAGACTGATGAGCACTTATTTGAACACAAACTTAGGTCAAGTAGGTGTTCATGTCTGTGAAACAGATCGAGTCTGCTAAATATGTCATATCTTCCAAAACGTTTTTTTTTTTTTTTTTTTTTTTTTTTAATTATCTGGAGCCACTATCAGGGCCTTCACTGTTACTGAATAATTTTTCTAGGTTAGTGATTCCCAATGCTTTTGTTTTGTTGATATCAGAACCCACTTTTACTCTTAAAAATAACCAGGGACCTCAGAGAACTTATCCAAGTTAAATTTATTGATATTATTGTATTGAAATTTTAAAATATTATAGTTAGCCCATTACATGCTAAGATAAAAAATCTTTTCATGAAAAAGAACTATATTTTCCAAAACTAAATACAAAGAAGGAAGAGTGGTATTCTCCCCCATTTTTGCAAAATTGATTAATGTTTGAGAAGAAAGTGAGATTCTCCTATTTGTTTCTGCTTTCAGTCTGTGCAGATATCACCTGTCAGGTAGCTTCTGGAAAACTCCACTATACACTTGTAAAAGTATGAAAGTGGAAAAAGTAATTGACAGCTTATATTTCTTATTGAATAAATCTTTACCTTATAGCCTTTCTGAAAAGAAGTTAGGGATTCTCATGGGTTCTTGGCCCACATTTTGAGAAACCCTGATATAAGCTAGTCATTATTTCTTTCATCTGCTTTTTAAAAAAAATTAAAAGACTCTTTGAAAGAAAACTACATTTACTCAATATCTTAGGATAAATTTATTACAATTTTGAGTCTTCTAAGAGAAAGGGAAAGAATGAGAGCAATGTAGAGTTGAAGGGAATGTTGCCTTGAAAAAAGTGGGAAATGGGGACAATGAATCAATGTCAATTACATTTTGCAGTTTGTAAATTGGCTCCATCACTTATGTTTTATTCTTTTTTTTTTTTTTTTTGAGTTGGAGTCTCACTCTGTCGCCCAGACTGGAGTGCAGTGGCTGCTCCCGGCCACCGCAACCTCGACTTGCTGGGCTCTGGCGATTCTTCCGCCTCAGCCTTCCAAGTAGCTGGAACTACAGGCGCACGCTACCACGCCCGGCTAATTTTTTGATTTTTATTGTAGAGATGAGGACTTGCTTGCCCAGGCGGGTCTCGAACCCGCGGGCTCAGGCAATCCACTCACCTCAGCCTCCCAAAGGCGTGGGATTACAGGCTGAGCCACCGAGCCCGGCGGCTCCATCACTTATTAGTGGCTTAAATTTGAACCAGTTTCTTAATATTTCTAACTTTTGGATTCTCCATCTGTAAAATGTAAATGATAACATTTAATTCACAGTATGACGATGATTAAATCAGGTAATATTTATAAATTGCTTAGTTTTATGTCTGACACATAGTAAATAGTCCATTATTAAATCATTGTTTTAATTGTCATTTTATCCAGTATTAGATTTGCTTATGAACACATGTAAACTTTCCAGAGTTACAGTTTTCTGCAGCAAGTGTATCTTTGTACAAAAGCTTTCCATACTTAGAATAATGTCCTTAGGTTAAAATCTCATTGGAATTAGTAACCTGTGAACATTTAAAAAACTTTGAATTTTTGTTGTGAATTACTTTTTTAAGGGTTATATCATTATCACTCCCATCAAGAATGTACAAGAGTGTTTGATAAGTTTGTATAGGTTCTGGGGCCTGGGAGACAAGAGTAAGCAAAACAGAAGAGCTGCATCTTTAACTGTATCAGGCAATATACTTTGTTTAAATTTTCATAAATTTGATAAGCAAGAAATGAAATGTCTACTGAGCACAAAGTACCAATATCAAAGCACTTTGGAAAAATAGGTGTGACCTTTGGTGTATATGAAGACTTTCCAGTGATTTAACCAGCATTTAATAAAAGTGTATTTATATTTTCTTGATCCCTTAGTGTTAAAGATTTTGTTTTGTTTTGGCTAGTGGACCTTTAAAAGCTTTCATAGCATAGTTTATCAGCCTAATTTATTTTCCAGGCAGGAGCTTACCCTTGGGCAATATATACTAAGAGATTCAAGTTTTATCCTGTTTTAAAATCCTGGTAGATACGAGGCAGGAATGAGGACAGCATAGAGGAGAGAGTGAAGGTAGTTAGACTAGGGTAGAAATTCAAGACAGACATAGTGAGATAGATTCTCAGCTAGGACTGTGGTAGTAATAATGTGGAAGATGGTGTTATGGGCTGAATTGTTTTGCATCCTGAATTCATAAGTTGAAGTAAAAAAATCCCAGTATCTCAGAATGTCACTGTATTTAGAGATAGTCTTTAAAGGGACAGTTAAGGTTAAATGGGATCATCGGGTTAGACCCTAATCCAACATGTCCATATAAGAAGAGGAAATTAGGACACACGCACACACTCAGAATCACAGAAGGGAGACCATGTGAAGAGGCCAGGAGAAGACAACTATATACAGGCCAAGGAAATAGATCTCAGAATGAGACCAATTTGTTGATACCTTAATCTTGGACTTCTAGCCTCCAGAACTGTAAGGAAGTAAATTTCTGATACCCAAGACTCCAGTGTGTGGTACTTTGTTAGCAGCCCTAGCAACCGAATACAGATGGGATCTGGAGGAAAGGAAAGTCAATTCATATTTCATGAATTTCTCGAGGCCAAGGATACTATTGGTTTTCTATCTTTGTAAACTCAGCCCCAGCCTAGTCCCCGGTGTATAGTCAGTAGTATTCTTTTGAGTGAACTACAACTCATATTTGTGACAGGATGACTAGGTGGATAACAATACTGTCAAAAGTATAACTAGTAGCACCTCTCTTTGAGCCTGTAGTTGTTAGCATAAAATATGAACTTAATCCTTTCTGTTCATAAGCAAGTTTCATTGACTAGTTGTTTGTAACACTCGCTCATTCTCACAAGCATCAAAAAACTTTACTTGGTCATTTATTTTGCAAACGACCTTTAATTTACCTCTTTAATTTTTTTTTTTTGAATGGTAGTCTTACTTTGTCCCCCATGCTGGAGTGCAGTAGCATGCTCACAGCTGCCGCAGCCTTGACCTATTGAGCTCAAGTGATCCTTCTGCCTCAGTCGTCCAAGTAGCTGAAACTACAAGAGTGCACTACCACACTCGGCTAATTTTCTGATTTATTGTAGAGACAAAATCTCACCAATTTGTGCCCCGGCTGGTCTGAAGCCCCTAGGCTGAGGCAATGCTCTCAACTTCATCTCCCAAAATGCTGGGATTACAGGTATGAGCCACTGTGCCCGGTCATAGCCATTTTAAATACACAGTCAGAAGGTTTTCTTTCAGGATAATTTTTGCCCTGTTAAAGCTTTTTCTGTGTGTGTGTGTGTGTGTGTGTGTGTGTGTGTGTGTGTGTGTGTGTTGCAAGTGTTGCAAGTTGATTTTGAATAAATTTAAACTTACTTAATTGAGTTAGGTTTTATTAAAGTTATGGAACTATGGATAATTAAGTCACGAACAATAAACTAAGTGAAATTCTAGTGGAAAAAAAAATCAATGCATGCAGACCTCATGGTTGCTTTTCCTAGAGATTCTAAATTAGAGACTGCAAAGACTGCATTGTGTATACTAAATCTGTAGCTTCTCTTTTAGCTAGTCCACATGAACAGAGAGATTATAAACCAATTTTATAGTAATGGATTCAATATACCAACCTTTTTCTTGCTTTTCTGATTTTTTTGCATACTGACACTGTATTCTCACGTATTTTTTTTTTTTAAAGAGAGACTGTTATTCTCACTAATAGTTTTTCTCTGTCAAATCAAGTTAAGTAGAACAATACTTGTGGCGATTTGAAATTAAGCAAAGAGACTAAATGGCAAATATTTCCTTTTTGAAAAAGATTCTCACATTTTTTCCCTAAAATATTTGGCTATATTGTTTACCCATGGATTTATTAGTTAGTACTGACAACTTTATTTCTTTTTGAGCTATTTTAGAATTTAAGGTGACAGACTATACATTCCTTTGGAATCTATATTACTGTAGGAATCTGTGGAAAATGTGTAGGGGGACACATTAAAAAAAAGCAATTTTTTAACAAGTAGAAGCTTTCCTATTTTTGTTATCTGGATCAGTTATGTAGGATATGATTTGTGTAAAGGCTAACAGAGAAATTTAAATGAAAATATAAAGAATATAATTCTAAGAAAATACAATATTAGGAATGCAACTATATAACTACAAATTCACATAAACTCATGATTTACATGTATATCTAAATTATATGCAATTTATGTCCCAAATACGGGGGGGGGAGGCTATCAAAAATGTATACACATTTTAAGAGAGATGTTATCTGTGCATGACTTTTAGTACTCTGTAATCAGAAGTGTCTGGATGCTGATGGTAACCATTCTGAGTGTCTCTTGTAATTGCATTAATGACTTGCATTCATGTTTTGTTATTTGTATATACTGAGCATTGCAATATTAATACAGTTTTTTTTTCTTTCTTAAAGTGTATATACATTTTTTTGGCACCCTCTGTATATATTCATTCTAACCATTTTCCTCTCTCTAACTCTCTCTTTCTATTCCTCCCTTTCTCTCTTTTTCCCTCCCTCTCTCTACTGCCTTAGATCATAGGTTTGTCTCATTGTACCATCTAGGGTGTGTTATTTATACTGTAGTCCATGTGACTGGAGCCGTCTGGAGCTATGCTGGATTCAACCATTGTGAACCCACGTAGCAGCCCCATGAATCCAAGATTTGGCCACTTCTTGCTTAATTTCTACAATAGCTCCAAAACTGGTCTGTATGAATTTCCTCTACTTGATTTTCTACTTTGAACCCCCCCAAAAGAAACAAAAATGTAAGTTATAGAATGGTACTTGCTTGATGTGAGGTATTTTCAAACAATATCCTTGGGGGAATATGTCCATCTGACACATTCAGGCTTCTTCATTAATTGCACTTCAGCCCATTTCACTTATCTATTTTTTAAAAGTATTTTAAACTCTTTAACAAGATCTTTTATTATCTAAGGAAGTTCACAGAAACTTAATCTTCACTGGTTTTTGGGTTGGGTGTAAAAGAATTTTTGTGGATCTTTGCTTCCTCATCTGTAAAATGAGGTTGTGGCATTATCCTGGAAGTTTTAAAACTCAGAATAGCATGAAAGGGTTGTTACAAATATAGAATTCAAGGACAGCGTTTCAATACTTTGAAATCTCAGGGACTTGAACCTGAGACAGTGTATTCCAGAAATGCTTCCCTGTTGATTCTGATAGGGAAACTACTGAAACAGGGATTATGATGCTTCTACACTTACCAACTGCCCATGATGATTTTCTTTTTCATTTATAGTTGAGTTTTTTGGTAATTCCTTGCCTCATCTTCCTCTACACTTCCCCCCAATTATTTTGCACTTGGCTTGCTATTTGTTCTGTTTGCTAATTTAAATCAAGAATGCAGTGTTGCTGCCTTGATAGCATGTGTTGTGCCCAGAGCTGTTTTGCCATATGTCTGCTTTCTAATTTCACAACTCTATTGTAACTCTTTGTTTAATTTCTGGACTTAAATTATTAGCTATATCTTTGAGCTCATTTTTTTTCTCCATCAATTATGGGTAGCTTTTCTTTAACAAGAATAAAATGGGTTTCCTAAACAGATATAGAAGATAAATACTAAAATGGTAACAGAATAAAACTATTTCAGGTTGGCTCCCTAACAATAGAAGATACCATAATAAACAAACCATTTGAAGTCAGAAAGAATCACCTCTGAATTTTCCACATTTTAAGGAGATTACAGGATAAGAAGAAAAGAGGTATTCCTGCTGAAAGGTAATGAGGGTCGTGATTAACTCAGTCATTTATGGGGCACTTACTCTACATCAGACTGTCCTGGTGAAGCAGGGGTGAATAAAGAGACAAGGTCCTTGATCATCTGGATTACACTCTTCTGGTGAGGAGACAGAGGCAATTGATAACCAATTGATAATTCATTAAGTAAATGCTAAAATTAAGATAGATAATGGTAAGTGTTACAAAGAGAATTTTAATGGGATGGTGTGATAGAAGGTAGATATGTGGCTACTTTTTATTAGAAGGCTAGGAAAGGCCTCTCTGAAAAGGTAACATTTAATTTCCTCCTGTTAGATGTTATGGAATTGAATGATCAGAGACAACTATGATAAAATCAGGGGGAAGAGTATTTCAAGAGAAGGAAGCACTTAGTGCAAATGCCCTAAAATTTAGAGTGAACCTGATGTTGTCATTGCATCAGGAGAGTAATGGGTAATAGGAGAATGGAAAGTGATAGGACAGGGGCTAAATAAAATAATGTCACTATTTTATTTAACTTATAGTTTTTGACTGCCCTGTGAAGAATGTACTAGAAGGGGCCAAAAGTGAAATTAGGAAACTCAGGAGTGTATTGCATTGGTCAAGCAAGGTGTGGTTATGCCTCGGACTGAAGTGATGGTAGCAGAGACAAAGAGAAGCACAGAAATTTTGAAAAAAATGTGCTTAAGGTAGGGCACACAAGATTCACTGATAGACTGGTAAGGGTCTTGAGGGAAAGAGAAGCATAAAAATGTATTTCTTGTAGGCAACTGGGGAAACTATTTACTCAGATTTACATGAATGGAAGCAGCCTATCACCTCTCCGTTTTTCCTTTATAATCCTCTCAGGCACATTGATATGAGACCCCACAATGAGCCTTGTGTAGTAAGAGAGTTATTAAAACATCTAAGCTCTGCCCTTCACTGACTATAGGCTGTTGTGAAATTTACATGGATTTTGTGAACTCAAATTTTAATATGCGATCTAAGCATTAGATGAGATCATGAATGTGCATAGCAGGGGTGCTGTGTATAATAAGGGCACAATATTTTACATATGAATCCAAATCTTCCTCGGCTACAGTCCATTTTCTCACTACAGAACATGATTCTTATGATTTTGGTGTCACTAATCAAGGTTGTCACTTATGCTCATTTTAGTAGATTTTATCTGAAATGATGGGGGACTCTGAAGTTTTTCCTACTTCTATCTAGAGATGGGCCCATCTTGAACTGCAGTTACTATTTAAATCTACATCTTAAGATCAAGTTTTTCTCTAGTTTATTAACTCAACAAAATAATCATAGTGACCTTATTCTTCTGACCTTAGGAGGGTATCTTTTTAATTTCCTAAAGGTAAATCACACCTACAGGCTAGAATAGCACCAGATAAACTCAGTGAAAATGAGACAACTGATCAATTGGGTAAACAGACGAAAACTCAGCTGTGACTCACTATCAGGATTTACATGTATGTTTATACACACATATTGAGATAAGAATAAGAGGGATAAGTGGTACATGAGAATAGAAGGGATATATGAAAATCTGGATACCACTAGAATTGTAATTTCTTTTTTCCAATGTTTTATTGTGTTAAAATACACATAACATGAAATTTACAATCTTAACCACTTTTTTTTTCTTGAGTTGGAGTCTCACTCTGTCTCCCAGACTGGAGTGCAGTGTGGTACTCTCACTGTTACTGTAGCCTCAACCTGCTGGACTCAGGCGATTCTTCTTCCTCAGCCTTTCAAGTAGCTGGAACTACTGGTGTGTGCCACCATGCCCAGCTAATTTTTTGATTTATTGTAGTGATGAGATCTCACCAAGTCATCCAGGCTGGTCTCGAACCCCTGGACTCAGGCAATCCTCTTGCCTCAGCCTCCCAAAGTACTGGGATTACAGGCTTAAGCCACTGCTCCTGGCCTATCTTTAACCATTTTTTAATGCACAGTTCAGTGGTATTAAATACATTTATGGTGTTGTACAGCAATCTCCACCATCCATTCTTGTAACTCACAAAAAAAATTAATGCATATATTTAAGGTGTATAGCATGGTGTTTTGATATGCACATAAATAGTGAAATGGTTACTATAGTTAAGCAAAGTAACATACCATTATCTCCCATTTTTTTATATGTGTCAAGAGCACTTAATATCTGCTCTTTTAATACAAATTCTGAATATAGTATTTTTAACCATAGTTCTCATTTTTAACATTAGATCTCTGGACTTGTTTGTCCTGCATATGCTACTTTACATATTTTTTTACTTACATTGCTCCATTTTCACAAATTCTTTCACTTCTATCCTTGATAACCACTGTTTTATTCTCTAGCTCTGTGCATTCAACTTTATTATTATAATTATTCCACATATATGTAAGATCATGCAATATTTTTCTTTCTGTGTCTAGCTTACTTCACTTAGCATAATGTTTTCCAGGCTCACTTATGTTGTTGCCAATAGCAGAACCTCCTCATTTTTTAAGGCTGAACAATATTCTGTTAACTCCTTTTCTTTATCCATTTGTTTGTTGGCGAACACTTTGTTTCTATATATTGGCTATTGTGAATAATGACGCCATGAACGTAGGAGTGCTGATATCTTTATGAGGTGGTGATCTCTTTTCCTTTGGATGCATACACAGAAGAGTGGTTGTTGGGTAATGTGGTTGTTCTGTTTTTAATTTCTTTAGGAACCTCCGTACTGTTTTCCACAAGGGCTGTACCAGTCAATATTCCTACCAACTGTACAAGGGTTCTCTTTCCTCCACACCCTCACTGACACTTATCTCTGGTCTTTAAGGTAATAGCCATCCTGATGTTGAGTACCTTTTCATATATGTGTGGTCATTTTTATGTCTTCCCTGAAGAAATGTCTAATTAGATCCTTTGACCATTTACAAATCAGACTATTTGTTTTATTGCTATTGAGTTTTATGAGTGTGTATACACACACACACATTTAGGATGCTAACCCTTATAAATATATGTTTTGCCAATCTGGTTGCTGCCTTTTCATATGTTTTATTGTTTCCTTTTTTGTGCAGAAGGCTCTCAGTGTGATACAATCCCATTTATTTATTTTCTTCTTATAGCTTGATCTTTTGGTGTGAAAGCCAAAAAATCATTGCCAACATCAATGTAAAAAAACCTGTTTGCCTGTGTTTTCTTCTAAGTATTTTATGGTTTTGAGTCTTACATTTAGGTCTTTTATATATTTTAGGTTGATTTTTGTGTATGGTGTAAGGTCAAGGGTCTAATTTTATTCCTGTGCATGTGGAAATCCAGCTTTCTTAGCATTTATTGAAGATATTGGCTTTTCCCCATTGTATTCGCTTGGTGCCTTAACCAAAAGTTAGTTGACTGTATGTTTGGGATTACAATTTCATAATCCGTTTTTCCTTAAAAATATAGAATAAGCATTTTTCTACCCTTCTGTATACTGTGAGGACATGATTTGTAATATCTGTGTGGTAGTATATCATATGGACTATTCATGTGTTATTTAATAAGTTCTCTAATCACTAATAGAATCCTGATATCACTACCTGTATAACAATTTTTTTGCTATTTAATAAAGTAGAGTTGGGAAATTCAGAAACTTGTGGACTCACTAATTTATGGATTTACTTTACTTTTGGCTGCTAATGTGGAGTTATGATCAGCTATACCCCAGTGAATATACCCTATATTTTTAGTATAAACTGTCTTGGATATGGGATTTTGATATACTGAATCATAGCTTTGGGCTCATAATTTTTTTTCATGGACAGTGGACAAATTGAATTATTTTAGAAAAGGAAATAAATCGTTTACTTTAAGAAGTCTGTATAACTTACCTTTAGCTCCATCTTTATATTTAAATATATTTTAGAGGAAAAAATATCACAGTACCTAATACCTTTAAAGCTCGAATTAAAGTGCATTAAGGCTTTCTTAAATCTTGTTATCTGTCATTCTAAATCCTCTTGAAGTTAGGTATAAAGAATAATAGATATGTATTCAGTCAGGATACTGAAGATTTTTACTGGCTTTTGGATTAGAAGATTTTCAACTATCAGTGCTTAAGCTTTAACTTGCTGTCAGTTAGTCTTGACAAGGCCAAAATAAGATTCTAATAGTTGTGATTGTGGAGAGGGTGGTTTTTCATTAGATGAGGCAAAGTGTCAATTAAAAGGGTATTGAGATAAAGAAATAGAAACTAGATTAAGTTTATACTTTTTCATGGATGATAAGAAAATCCATTTTCGAGTTACATTTCATTGAGGATATGCTATCAGAGGCAAAGCTAGAATATCTTGCACACTTAAAAGACTGCCTTTGGTCCTCAATAGACTTACTAACTGTTCAATAATTATTTTAAAAATTTTGTGTATGCGAGACAAGCATATTTTAACTAAAATGAAATGCTAAGGTCAAATAATGGTAGTAACTTTTAAAGAGGCTATAATCAACAATCTTATTTCCCCCTCAGTGTTTTCTTATTGTTCCCTCCCATTTTAATACTGAACATTTGCAGCCTTTCGGTAGGGTTTCTAATCTCATAAGGAAGACTGAAAACTGTATCTGATGTATATCCACAAAAATAAATACTGAGTATGTTTCAGCATGACTATCCCCTTTTAAAAACAATGCCTGGTAAGCCCAAGCTTGAGATTTTAGTGCAACAATAAAAACTGAGAGTACGTCTATAAAATGAATTGAACACCAAGCTTGAATTTGCCATTTTGACTAATCTACATAAATAAAATTAAGTTTCTCTCTAATGGTTACTGCATTTAGTTAAAATGACTGGATAGCTTCCTCGAATTTAAAAAGCCTTCTTGGGATTATTTGATTTAACATGTAGGCGATGTGTTAAGTGAGAAATTCACTTAGAGAAGACCCAGGAAACCCCTCAAAGAGATGCCCCCAGTGGATCTTAATGCATTGATTTGCACAGAGCTGCTTCTCACATTGCAATTCCATCTGTTTTGCCTCTAGGTAAGTAGCATCAGAGATTTATTTTTTTATTTAGTGATGGTTAATGATTCTTCCTGTTCATTGGAAAATAAATATATTATTGATTTATTTAGCTCCTTCCTTTTGGCCTCTACGGTTTCATATGAGAAATCCAATGTCCTGAGAATGGGTGTTCTCCTAGAAGTGATACATCACTTTTCTCTGATGGCTTTCAAGTTTTTTTTTTTTTTTTTGAGTTGGAGTCTCACTCTGTCACCCAGACTGGAGTGCAGTGGCCGCTCCCAGCCACCGCAGCCTCGACCTGCTGGGCTCCGGCAATCCTTCCGCCTCAGCCTTCCAAGTAGCTGGAACTACAGGC
>CAUYQG010032145.1:0-35993 GCA_963574415.1 Tarsius wallacei | reverse complement strand
GGCGCGCGCTACCATGCCCAACTTTTGATTTACTGTAGAGATGAGGTCTCACCAAGTTGCCCAGGTGGGTCTCGAACCCGCGGGCTCAGGCAATCCACTCACCTCAGCCTCCCAAGGCGCGGGATTACAGGCTGAGCCACCGAGCCCAGCTCAGGTGTCCTCTTAGAGCAGGGCCAGGTAGACAGCTATCTGATGGAGAAGTCTATACCAACGGCAACTTCCAGAACAACTCTTAGAGTCAGGTAAAAGGAAATCTTCTCAAATAATTTATGAATTAAGGGTCACAGTTGTCTAATAGGAAGCAATACTATAGTTTATTCAAATGATGCCCCAGAGCCCTATCTAAGAACACATGGTCTTTAAGTAGTTGAGATTCAAAATTATTTTTTTCCTTTAGAACACCCAACACCAGGCAGTCTGGCAGCTCGCTCTGCACTCCCAGACCCAAGCAAGGTTGCAAAGTCTATCACAATGAAATGAGTGTTTATCTTCTCTTTGATCAGGTAGATGACTAAAACTACCAAGAAAGATTAAACACAGAACAACATAGAACCTTAACTAGTTACTTTGTACATGGCCCAAAGCTAAATACTTCTTGTCCCTCCTTCTCTTCCAACCATCCCACTGTACTACCTGGATGTGTAACTGATCTTCTTGCTCTGCCATCTCTCCCCCACAACCCCAATCCACAAAAGCTCCAGAGAACATAGGACCGTAACATTTACTTATATATTTCTCACAAAACCAACATAGAGATTCACACACAGCAGGAGTTCAATAAATCTGTGGGAAATAAATATATAATTCCCACAGTGCCCATCAATGCAGTATCTAGGCTGCCTGGAGTAGCTAGGCAACGCTGGGGATTAGCCTGGAACACGGCAGGCAGGCTGGCGACATACAGTGGGACTGCTTTCACTGCCACAGGGCTTAGGAGAGAGCAGGGTTTCTTTGAAAGAAGATACCATGAAGGAAGGCAAAGAATAATCAAATGAATGATATTTGGGACAGTGACACAAAGAGGAGCAAATGAGCAATAAAGCCCTTGATTCTTCTTGAATGTGAAAAAGCTAAATATGCACCCCAAAAATGGAAAGCCAGAGAGAAAGGTTAGTGCCACACTGCACAATTCACACTGACCCCCAAAAAGGAGATGCTTGGGTTCTTTTCCTCATTATTCACTCGTCTGCTTACTGTATACCTGCGTTGTATAAGGTAGTGACTAGGCACAAAGACAGAGAGATGAGAACAGGTCTCTCCCTTTGCAGAGCTTACGGTCTAGTAGAGAGAGACGTGTGAACATGAAATGAAATGTTGTGAATGCTATGACAGCACAAGACAGGATGATGAAAAGAAATGGCAGGTGTGACTTCTCAAGTGGCTGAATCTTAAAAGAAAGATAGCAGGTGTTCACCAGGCCACACAAGTGGAGACAGAACTCCTTATGGAGGAAGCAGTACAAGCTGTGGGCATAACAAGACAGGACTCAACTGCCTATGAGAAGAAAGACCTAAGGACTTTGGCGTATCTGGGGCTAGGCATCCCAGAGGGGGTCCAGGAAGAGAAGTCTAAGTCTAATCACAAATGGGCTTGTACCCCAGAGCAAGGCATTTAGAATTGTCACAGATGTAAAGAGGAATCACTAAAGAGTTTGGGAATATGAGGAACCACTGAGTCTAAACCCTGAGCAAGGGAATAAATGAAATTATGTTTCAAAAAGATCTGGGAGCATATGAAGAAAGAATTAGAGGGAAGAATGAAGGCCAAGAGACTATTATTTCAACATTCCAAGCAGCCTATCAGAGTCAAAGAACAACAGTAGTGTTGAGGAAATGCCAAGGATGGATAAAAGAGGTTTTAAGGAGGCAGAATCTCCAGGTCTTGATAAAAGCATGGATGTTGGCGTGGACGTAGAGGGTGGTCGAAATAAGACCAAGGGATATCAGGTGTCTGAATCAGCTGATGTTACTGTTAACTTACATCACGGCAGCTTTGAGGGCATAGCAGGATGGAAACCTCCAGCAGAGTGAGGAGAGATTAGAGGAAAGAAAAATGACTGTGGACTAAGAAAGGGTGAAATCTACAGCTATCAAATTTCCTCTCAGGGATTTTTGAGAAACTTGGTGAGTCTGAGTTCCTCTGGAAGAGACAAAAAGGACTAGACTATAAACATGTACAGAACTATAATAGAAGTTCAGATCAGATTGCAAGATATCCTTTCACCTGAGATAGTTCTGATATTTTACTGTCTTGTTACATGGAATACAAGTTATGATATTTCAGAACAAGCTCCAATTGGCCTTGTGTTTCTCTGCCCAAGATTCTCATCCACAAAACAGGAAATTAAAATCCAACCCTTCGTTCTTAGAGGCTGCACTACTTTTTCCTTCTGGGTAAATGAACTTGATCACCTCCAAGAAGAGTCAACACTCTTCTTTCAGAAACAGTCAAGCTGCTACACAATACACAGTGAAAGGAAAAGAACTATTCAGAATTTGTTAGTGCCTAGAATTTTAAAAACATTGACATTTAATCTTCTTTGGTTGATCTAACAGTATCTGCAGTAAGAGAAATTAACAAGCAGCAGTAGTGATTACCACAACTAACACTTATTAAGTACTAAAAAGCATGCACTAAGCATTTGATGTTATCTTGCTTAATCCTTATTAAACAACCTGGATGTATATACACTATTATTTCCAATGCTTGTGGTCACTGATGGAGGATCAGTGAAGACAAACTGATTTTAACCTATTTAAACTTATTTTAATCTATTTAGTCTTAAGGCTCTGGGTAAAAGAATTATGGGTGGTTTTTCTCTATCTCTGTTATCTATAACATTGCTTCACTATCTTCTTAAACAAAATGTCCTTTATTATAGATGAAAAAACTAAATGCTTTCCTTAAATGCCACCGGGCTCGATGGCTTAGTCTGTAACCCCAGCACTTTGGTAGGCTGAGGCAAGTAGACTGCCTGAGCCTGCAGGTTCGAGACCAGTCCAGGCAACTTGGTGAGACCTCATCTCTACAATAAATCAAAAATTAGTCACGTATGGTAGCACGCGCTGTAGTTCTGGCTATTTGGAAGGCTAAGGCAGAAGGACCGCCGGAGCCCAGCAGGTCGACGCTAGGGTGGCCGTGAGCATGCCACTGCACTCCAGCCTGGGCTACAGAGTAAGACTCCGACTCGGGGCAGGGGGGCGGGGAGAAGATTCCCATAAGTTCTTCTTCACTGCCTTGGCAGAGAATAACATAGAAGAGCTGAGGTACTAACCTGCCTAAGGTCATCAAGCTGGGGCACAGGACAAATTTTAGAAACCAGAAATTTCATTTCTGATAACCAAAGCACTATTAAAGAAGAGTGAGGCACCAATGTTTCACAGTGTAGAAGTCACAGACGCCAAGACTAAACAATGCCAAACTGATATGCATAGCAGCTGCCTAAAGAGGCAGGAACTTAAGAAGTCAAAGGCACACTAGAAAGAAGGCAAGGTGGCCAGGCATCAGAGGTTGGGTAGAAGAGGAGGAGATGGTGGGACAAAAGCTCAGATGTCATTTCACAAGTCAGTATACTACAGTGGCTCTTTACAACTCCTGAGCTACAAGTTGCCTTAAGAAATTGATGACCCGGTGCTGGTTGAAAATCGCCCTCGGCTTTGGCCGTGGTCATGGGTAAGATTCGGCACCCAGAACCACCGGGGCCTCAGCTCACCGCCCACTGCCTCATGTGCAAGGGTAAAATCCAGGCCCCGACAGTCACCGCCACCTCAGCCCCTGTGCAGCCACTCACGGGATCTGGCCTCTGACCCCTGACCTCCAAGCCTGTCTTCTCTCTGCAGGACACTGTTCGCCCCAGCCTGAGGCTGATGCTGCCAGGACCACAGGGAGAGGGGGACTCGGTTGTGCCCATGCTTCAAATAAAGCTGTGTCCCTAATTCAAAAAAAAAAAGAAATGAAAAGAAACTGATGAAAATGCCCTCTCTAAAAAAAGTCATGTTTAAACAAAATTTTGCAATTTCATGGGGTTCACAGTGCCTTTAAAGGTGCATGTATCCCAGAATAAGAATCTGTAATAAAGAATGGGCCTGCAACAGACACATGAAGTGTTCAACCTCACTAATCATCAGGGAGATGCAAATCAAAACCACGCTGAGATACCACCTAACTCCAGTCAGAATGGCAATTATCAATAACTCAAAAATTAACAATTGCTGGAGAGGGTGTGGCGAAAAGGGAACACTCCTACACTGTTGGTGGGAGTGTAAGCTAGTGCAACCTCTGGGGAAAGCAGTGTGGCGATTCCTAAAAGCTCTAAACACCAACCTCCCGTATGACCCCGCAATCCCCCTACTAAATATTCATGTGTTTCAATACCCTATCTGATACCACATTGTTGTGAGAACCTCTTGTATTTCCTTCAGAGGTCTTAGTTCTATCTAACATTAGAAATGTAAGGACTGAATCAACTAACACAATCTGAGTTGTAGGCCAAGACAAGAAGAGGTGAAACTATTAAATAGGTCATTGAGGTTTGGGTTGAGTAAAGGTATTAAAGAGGAATAAGTGGGTAGGGGGAAAACTGAACTCAAAGAGGAAAAGTTTATTTATGAGCTACAGGTTAATATGCAGAATTCAGAGGAAAAAAAGATAGAGTAGAAATTGTTTTCCTGCATCTTAACTTATCTTTGTTGAGTGAATTGGGAGTTGTGACTCGAATCCAAGGAAATACTCTAATTTGTTATTAAGAATTTTTGTGTGTGCTCTATTGGCTAATGGAGAGACCATTGGATTATGAATTCTATCACACTCCTTCTACAATAACGAGAGTTTGAGGATTACATAGAATGACACCATAAAGAAATAGTCATAAGACCAAAAGAGGTTTAGAACCATTATGGGGAAGTTCACTGAAAGCTATGAAATGCTAATGATAACAATAATACCATAGATACTTTTTGGCATTTAAACATTTTAAATAAATTACAATATAGTTTAATTTTGTCACATTAGAAGCCAGAACACAGATTACTACATAATAGGTACTGAGTAACTCAGCCTCTAAATTACAACAAATGCATTCAATCCTTTACACAAAAATTACCCTTTAAAGTAATGATTGTGTTATCACAAAGTAGGCACCAATGCCTATGGAAAGCCTATTTTCTTTTTAAAATTTTTGTTTCTTCTTTCCCTTAACAGTACTGTTAGAAAATTCAGTCACACTTTTCTTTCTATTTCAAAATTTTGTTCTTCTCACCTTTATTCCATGAAAAAGGATTTACATAATTAAAATGTGGGGTTTTTTGCTAATTTTATTTTAACACAAAATAAATTAAGTATAAGAAATCTATTGTCATCAAATTTGCATGTCATATCTGAATAATCTTCTTTACATTACAAAGTATATTCACATACTCAGCATTTACCAAGAGGATGCAATGAACATTATTAGCTTTTTACTAAATATTAACACCCTGACCTATGACTGCCTTGAAATCACAGTAACACTCCTCACTGTCATATACAAGAAAAAAAAATTGTTTTGAGAAATTTCCAAAAGGCTTCTATGGAGGTGAAAATTCCCTGATTGAAATTCATAAATTATTTAATTTTACATTCCCTAAAGTATAATGTGATAAGAAATAAAGTAAGACTCATGGTAAAATAAAATAAAATAAAAACATAAAAGATTTATTCAAAGCCATTTATTTTGCTAAAGTACATGAAAAAAGTCTTGTTCAAAATAATCTATGGCATTACTTGGGAATATGTATCTCTGCTTAAATACATTCTCTCTTGCTTATGATAATAATAATATAATAAATATATACTTAAGCTAAAGAGGATAAATAAAAATCTAACTAGAGTATTTAAGTTATTTAAAAACATAAAATTTGACTTACAATTTTGGTACAGACATTTTCCCCACCTTGACTTGCAAGGACTTAAGTATTCTAAGCTCAGATTAGTGATGTTGAAAAGTGACATCATAAAGAAGCCAAGAGCACTGAGAGTTAAAGGGGCAAAACAAAAAAAGTCACTTTTACTTGTTTTGTGAGCTCTAAAATTCTAAGATTATTTTTTCTACTTATTATTACTGCTTAAATTTAGCTGGAAGTTTTAAAAATAACCAATTATTTTTACATCTTAATAAAATACTTGTTTTAATTTTTCATGTAGTTGTACTTGATTGACTGATAAATCAATCAAAAAAGATAAATCTAAACATTTATCTATGAAAATCATTTGTAATTCAAATTTCGCTGATATTAATGTAATTTTTGTTAAATCTTTTTAATAATTTTACATTTCCTTTTTCCATCTTAATCATAGATACAAGATTTTAAACAAGACTAAATGCTTATTAAACTTATAAACATACTGATATCTTTTGAAATAGTACATTTTTGTTATACTCATAACTCCTCCACACTAATAGGCAAATATAAGTACTACGTCAAGTGGTATTTAAACATGTTGTTTTTGTTTTATTCTGTTTTAGAATATTGTAACTAATATTATTTTATTAAGGAAAAGTTTTATTACACTTCAGCTACAACTACCATAGGAGATAAATTATTTTTAAAAAATCACTGATTCAATAAAATCTTGTCACTTATGTATCATACCATGGTAAGTTCTAGAGGTGTTAGGGTTAGAGTTGGAGCTATCTATAAATTAGATTTCTGTGATCTGATTGCTTCACTCTCTACTGACTTAATCATATTAATTATCTACTGATGTTTTTCTGCAACGTAGTGATTTTAAAAGTAAGTACTTTTTAAAAATCTATGGCATTTTACTTAGGATTTTATAGTTTGTACCTAGTTTATGAAAACAGTTTTATCAAAAGTATTTCTTTTATCAGCATACAGCAAGATCCAAATAATCACTGAGCAGCCAGCAACGCTTGCCTTCTGCATAATGACTTCATAATTGAATCACTCATTGTCATTCTTAATTAAATATGTATAAACTACTAAGATCTTAGAGAGCCAAGGATCTTTTTATAATGAGCATATGCTAGTCTTCTATTGCTACAAAACATATTACCATATACTTAGTGGAATAAAATGACATTCATTTATTAACTTCAGAGTCTCAGGCAGGTTCAATTCAAACTTCTGCTCAGGGTCTCACAGGCTAAAATCAAATATTCAGCTGAACTGGGACTTACCTGGAGGTTCTAATACAGAATCAGTGCCCAAGCACATTTCACTTGGTAGAATTTCTTTGGCTATAGTTTTAACATCTCTGTTTTCTTGCTTGCTGTCAGCTATGGGCTGCTTTCGTTCCTTGAAGCTGCCCACATTCCTTCTCACATATCCCCTCTATATCTTCTAACTTGCAATATTTTGTTGAGTCTTTCTCATAATATACATTTCTCATCTTTTTTCTGTCCTCTAGGACTCAAGAAATTATATTAGGCCAACCTACATAATTTCTGTATCTTAAGGATCAGCTGGGCCTTAGGACAGCATATCATGAACATGCTGCCTCTTCATAGTTGCAAGTTCCACCCACACTCAGGGGAAGATGGTTGGAATCATTCTTAGAATTTTGCCCACTGAAAATTCAAAATTATATTAGGCTTGCTTTAGTATTTGAGGCTTAATAAAATATACCAGCCTCATATATATTTTTTATTATGTCAAGATATTATCAATTTCTATTCATCATCAACGTTATTAAAAATCACTTATAAGTGTTTTTGTGCTTTTTCAAAAATGGCCTGTCAGCTTAGTAATCATGTCTTCAAACATATTCCAGTTTTTAAGTATATATTGTAAGTCCTTTATAGGTTATGGAGTAATCTGTGTACATTAACTTATTTATTGCTTATAATAACAAAGTAGAAATTTGGAAGAAGTGGTCCTTGATATTTACAAAAAATATTCCATAAGTCTTTGCAATGTTATTACCTTAAGAAATAGCCTTATAATTTTCCCCTTAAAAATCAATATATAAAGGGTACCAGCATAATGAACATTTGCATACCTAACCCTGAATTGTACCCCACATATTTAAAATTAAAAATTATTAAAAAATCAATGTATATAGCCAAATAATTCTTCAGGCTTGTAATAGTTTTAACAATTCAATGATTCACATATTTATGTAGGCATGTACGTATATAATATCTGTATATGTATGATTTGTATATCTGCTTATCTATCATCTATTTATTATCTTGCCACCTTTGTATTATCAATTTACTTATCTTTTTCTGTGTTAAAGAATTTAAAACACATAAAAAGTGTATCTAAATTTAGAAACTCTCATGATTTAATCATCTCCTAAAGGCCAGGCTTCTTAATACTGATGAATTGGGGATTAAATTTCAACATGAATTTTGGAGGAGGCCTCATCATTCAGGCTGTAGGAGGCCTCATCATTCAGGCTGTAGTACATCTCTTTGGTAAAATGTATTTCTTTTCTAGTATTTTATGTTTTGGGGTACTATTAACTGTTGTAATTTAAATTGTTTTCTTAATATCTTTTTGATAATATATTATTGTTTTATAAAATACAACTGATTTTAGTATACTGATTTGTATTATTCATATTACTAAATGTATTATTATTTTAACAGTTTTAGGGTAGTATCTTTAAAATTTTATTTTTATACTATTTTATATATGTTAGAATACACACACACACTCCCACATACATGTGGGAGTGTGTGTGTGTGTATGTTTTACGTACATACTATCAATCACCTTCAAACCATACTATTAAGTATGATCTTAGCTGTGTACTTGTTATACATGACCTTTATTATGTTGATGTGTATTTCTTCCATATCTAACTTGTTAAGATCTTTTATCATTCAATTATGTCTATGTTTCAAATGTTTGTTCTGTATCTACTTGAGATAGTATGATTTTAATCTTTCATTCTGTCAGAGATCTGTATCATATTTATTGATTTGAGTGTGTTGGATCATCCTTCCTTCCTAGGGATAAATCTCACTTGATTATGGTGTATTTTCTAATGCGCTGTTAAATTTTATTTGGTAACCTTTTCTCGAGAATGTTTGTGTCCATGTCCATTAGGGATATTGACCTGTAATTTTTTTTCCTTGTAGTGTTCTTATATAAGTTTTGAATTAGGGCAATGCTCACATGATAAAATGAATTTCAAAGTGTTTCCTCCTCTTCAATATTTTGGAAAAGTTTGAGAAAGATTGCTGCTAACTAATTTTTTACATGTTTGGTAGACTTTACCCATAAAGATATCTGGTTCGGGAATTTTCTTTCTTGGGAGATCTTTGATTACCTCTTTATTAAATAATCTTACTTGTTATTTGCATGATCCGATTTTGTAAGTATTTGTGATTTAGTCTTGGAAGTTTCTATGTGGGTTTGTATTTTTTATTCCAGGCTGCATTATTTGTATATAATTATCCATACTAGTCTCTTAATAATGATTTTTATTTCTGAAGTACCAGTGGTAATGTCTCCTGTTTAATTTTCTATTTTATTTACCTGAGTCTTCTCACTTTTTTAGTCTATCTAAAAGTTTATGTTTTATTTATTTTTTTCACAGAAACCACTTCATTCGTTGATTTTTGTTGTTTTTGTTGTTTTTCTATTCTCAATTTTATTTATTTCTTCTCTAATCTTTATGTTCTTGACCTATCAGTTTGAGGCTTATTTTGTTCTTCTTTTTCATGTTTCTTTAGGTATATTGTTAGCTTGTTTACTTGAGAGTTTTCTTCTTTCTTAATGCAGTTATATGGCTATAAACATTTCTTTTAGACTTGCTTTGACAGCATCCCATAAGTTTAGTTTCATTGTGCTTCCATTTTTGTTGGTCTCAAGATATTTTTAAAATTTCCCTTATTTGTTGTGACCCATTGATTGTTCATAAGTATGTTGTTTAATTTCCACATATTAATGCGTTTTCCAATATTCATCCTGTTATGGACTTCTAGTTATGAACCACTGTGGTCAGAATGCATAAGAATTAGATAAAATTTTCTGCATATGTCTGTTATGTCTGTTAGGTCTCAAGTGTATTTTAAATCCACTAAATTTTTTATACTTTTAAAATGTTCTATTCATTGTATGAATAGTTCTATTCATTGTTGGAAATAAGATATTGAAGCCCTCTATGATAGACATATTTCAGTCTTATTTTTTCTTCAGATATTTGTTTATATATTTTGTTGCTCCAATATTGAATATATTATATATATACCATATATTATTATTATATACTATATAAACATATTATACATACATACATATTATATTATATATTTGCATATATGCATATAGTGGATAATAATATATAATGCATATTATACACTATAAATAATGTATAATAGTGTATACATATTATATATATTTACTAATGTTCTATTCTCTTTATGAATTGGCCTCTTTATTGTTATATAGTAATCTTTTTTCTTTTTTGTCCCTTATGACAGATTTTGTCTTAAAGTCTATGTTGTCTGGTATAAGTAATACTAACCTCTACTCTCTTTTGGCTTCTATCTGCAGGTAATATCTTTTTCCATTCTTCTACATCCAGCCTATGTGAGTCTTTAAAATTGCAGTAAGACTTTTGTAGTCAGCATAACCTTGGGTCTTTTTTTTTTAATGCATTCAACTACTCTGTCTTTTGATTAGAGAATTGAATCTGTTTGAATTTAGTGTAATTACTGATGGGCAGGTACTTACTATTGTCATTATTTTAGTACTTTTCTGTCTATTTTGCTGCCCTTTGTTCCTTTGTTTTTGTCGTTTTATGTTCCCTTGTGATTTGATGATTTTTAATACCTAGATATTATATGTTTTGATTCCTTTCTCATTATCTTGTTTGTATCTACCACACGTTTTCTGAGGAATCACATGCCCATCTCCTTTGAAGACACCCTCACAGATACACCCAGAAATAAAGCTTTACTAGTTCTCTAGGTATCCCTTAACTCAGACAAGCTGATATCTAAAATTAACCCTCACAATAAAGATTTTATACATAAATATCTTATATATAATATCTTATATATAATTATATATATACACACACATATATATAATCTTTTATGGTTAAACAAGTCCTGTTTTTATTTTTTGATTCTCTCAAGAAAAAGACTTAAAGGGTTTATATCGTACAACCAGAAATAAAAATAATTTTTTTGTTGCCCTCTTTGGCTTTGTAAGAGTGTTTTGAAAACAATTGAGCAAACACATCTTATGAGAGAGAGATCTCAAACCCATTTTACCCCTAGGCTAAATAATCATGGCTGATTGAGTATTGTATATGTTTGCCTGTGTAGTACATGGTTCTACAAAGATCCTACCAGAATGGTGGAGAAAGTAGGGAAGAAAAAAAAAAATCAATGATTCAACCCTTAAATAATAAAAAGTGTAGCACAAACTGTTTTGCTATAAGTAAGAATGCGGGCTGGGGCCATACTCTTAACTTTGATTCACAAGCCATATTTTTAGACATATCACAAGTGGTCTTCCATCCATACTCTTTCTCAGATTCTAGAGATGCTGGAGGAGGATGTAACCTATTACAAAGTTCTTGTAATTTTAGTCATATTCTTTTTACCTTGGCTTGTTGTTTTATTTTATAGTCTTTTAAAATGTATAATATTCTATTGTTACTTAATGTATAAATCTATAAACTGTATTGCAATAGCACAGTGGGAGAAAAATAATATCCCAAATAATCAGTGCAGATGAAGGCATCAATTTGACATAAATTACCAGAACATACAGGAAAGAATCAAAGGATTAATGAACTGAAAAACTAAATAGAGAGAAATTGGAAAGACACACAAGATTGTATTTGCATTAATCATATGCATAAAGAACTTTAAATTTTTTAATGTAGAAGGATTGTACATAAACAGCTGTGATTTAAATTAGTAAGTATCTTAGTCCATTCCAGCAGCTATAACAAAATATCTCAGACTGGATAACTTATAAACAACAGAAATTTATTTCTCATAGTTCTAAAGAGGCTAAGAAGCTCAAGATCAAGGTGTCAACATATTCTATGTTTACTGAGAGCCCATTCTTCATGGACAGTGACTTCTGGGTGTGAAATATTAGATACAGTGAAAAGGGCATACAGACTTACTTCCTCAAGCCACTTGTATAAGGATTAATAAGCTTTATACCATTCATAAGAGTTTCACCCTCATGGCTTACTGTCTAAAGGTCCCACTGCTTTATAATATTACAGTGAAAATTAAGCTTCAACATGAATTTTTAGGGGACACCAGCATTCAGACAATAGCATTTAATCTTGGCCCCTTAAATTTATATTTTTCATGTGTAAAATATATTCATTTCATTCCTATAGCCCAAAAAATCTTAATTTGACCCAACATCAATTTTAAAATTAAGTTCAAAATCTCATCTAAATAGAATCTAAATCACCTTAGATGAGACTGAAGGTACAATTCACTCTGAGACAAATTGTTCACCAATTGCAAACCTGAGAAAAAAACAAGTTTTGTTCTTCCAAAATACAGTGGTAGGACTTGCATAGAATAGATATTTTCATACTAAAAGAGAGAAGTGAAATAGAAAAAAGGATAACAAATCTCAACTAAATTCAAAACCCAACAAGGCAAACATTAAATTTTAAGATTTCAGGATATTCTTCTTTGACTGGAAGTTCCACTTTCCGGACACACTGAGATGAGGTTGGGTCCCCAAACTTCCAGGTAGACCTATCCCCATAGCTTTGCTATCACAACCCACATAACAGCTTTCACGGGTTGGCGTGGCTTGTCTGTAGTCCTCCCATGCTGGAGTTTGTTGCCCAAGGCTTTAAAGGTCTGGCGTGACTAGAGTAGCCCTGTCCCCATGACTTTGCTAAGCATAATCCTGGCCGGTGCTCACTACGCCATTCCTATATTAATATGCATTTTTTTTAAAATTTGGGAATAATTGTTTTTCACGTGTCAGAATCTCCTAGAATGCTTGATTAATACTGATGGAAACCAACTCAGAGTTTCTGATTTAACGGGTCTTGGGTAAGGCATGAGAATTTGCTTTTCTAAGAAGTTCACACATGCAACTGATGCTTTCAGTAAAGGGACTCACTTTTAAAACTATTGCTTTAATCATATTGCTATAAGTTGATAAAGGTTAAAATGATGAATTAGTGTTATGAAAGATTGCTAAAGTAGGGGAATAATGAACATTGTATGTAAACATATATCAGTAATGAAAATTTATACTTTTTCTTATCTGTCATCAGAGTATAAGTCTATATTCAAACTTTACTCATAATTTTGAAATACTCCTCACAAGGAGTAATCTAGCAAAATAAAACTTAGATAAGAATTTTAATACATTTGATACTATGTTTTATATATCTTGAAATCTAAAGATATAAAAGCTATCGGATAAACAGTTTATTGCTGATGATATGTATCTATAAATCATATAATTTATTACATAAGTTAGGTTAAAAAAATCATTAAAACTGCCTAGTTAGAAGGTTGCTTTTCTTCCTTTGTGACTTTGTACAAATTTAGTGATCTTTATTCTCTTTTTCCCCTTAATAAGTTTTTTGCTCAAGTGATAGTAATTAAACTGTTAGTGGAAAAAAAACCTTTAGAATGTGTACAATAGCATAGCACATGTGTAAATTCTGTTATGTCAAGTTTAGAAAAGCTGAGATATAAATGGCAATGATGGAGCAAAATATATTGCTCTGAGGAAAATTGATTGTAGCTAGTGCCTGAACTCATTTTCCAACAATTACTTTCATCTCTGATGTTAATATACATGTTTTATTTGTTTGAATATTATTCCCTGAGTGCAAATATCTGTGAAATCCAAGCATCTTTTGTACTATGAATGTCAAAACATTGTATTTCTGAATATAAATTCTCCAGAAGCTATTTTTGAGGAGATAATTTGTTGTAAGGTTACAGCTTATTTATTCTCTAATACAACAAACTTTTTAAAAAATTTCCTATTGTACTATATAAGATATGCAAGCATTATAATTATACTATAAATTTCTTATATATTTATATAAAGAACTATGGAAGCATGCAATTCCAATCCAACTTGAGAAAAAAGTTATAATAAAATGAAGGTCATCAACGATTTAGCTTACATTTTCTTTATTAATGAGCAGCAATTATTCTCATTGTCCCCTATTATTTTCCTAATTCCCAAAGTACAACCTTAGATTGAATTGCAGATTCAGGAGTTATTCTTCAGCATTTAGAATTCGGAATCCACTGTCTTAACCACTGCACAATAAGCTCATAATTTTTTTATTTGTAGAAGCAAGTGAGGAGCTATATGATTACCGATAATCAACCTTGCCCAGAGATGTCAGGGTAATGCTTTATAAAAAGATAATACTTAACCTGCTTCTCAGGTAATGAGAACTACATGAGAAACATAGTGGTCAACATCCATGAAGCAATACAGGTATACAGGGTAAAGAAGAAACAAAAGTGCTTGATGAGGAACAACTGGAAAAAAAAGAAAAGGGTGTTAGAAGGCAAAGTTGGAATTTTGATAGAATAAAATTTGGAAAAGTGTTTATCTGCAAAAAAAAGAAGTTAGAGGAGTAAGCAGGTTCATCTTTTAGAAATATAGCAAGGAAAATATAGTGTCATGAAAACAGAACATTGCAATGAGTCAGGAGTTTTAGTTTTTCACCTAGAAGATTACTTCCTGGGAACTAAGCTTAAGTAAGAAGTTGGCTATAGATTTCTGGTCCCCTCCCCCCCAAAATTGATGACCGTTTATCCTAAATAAGAGTTTACCTGAAGTCACATAAAAAAGAATAAAAAAATAAATCTGAAATGTTATCTATCAAAATATAATAAAGTATTAAAATTAATATTATTAATATTCAAACCATAAAATTATGTTTTCTTATTTTAGAAGTTAATTGTACTCAGAAATAAAGAAAATAGAGTAGTAGAGATAAGAAAGCTATATGTATTAAGAGTTAATCAGATATTTACAACTGTTGTCCTGGACTAAAAAGCTGATTCTTGAAGTTTTGTGCTTATTGATTTTTCAAATATGCCACAAATTTACATCAATTTTAAAAGAACAACAATAAAATTAAACCAACAAAAAATAAAGAGATGTGATTTCTATACCCAGGAGATAATAATCTATACATGAAAATAAACATAAAAGTTTATTTTAATAGAGTGCAAAAAAAGTGCAATACAGTAGGTAGAGTTGATAAGAATAACTTTGTTCAAAGATTAAAAAATAGAATGAAAATGTGTAAATAATGATCATTTATTTTCACAAAATACCAAAGGTTTATTCACATTTTTCTCAGTTATAAAAGTTGACTTTTATTATATCAAACTGTTATGGAATTCAATGAAATAATAAAAATGATTACATATGATGAATCGAGTATTTATAGCAAACATGTAAAATTCTACAGCTGACTTTTTTAAAAAAAGGAATACAATGAGAAGACAGTATAACAGACATCTAATTGTACTAAAGTTATGTTTTTACTAGTTCAGATTTCTAAAGTGAATTTATTTTTGCTGAAAATGCTAGTTTTACATCTATACACAAAATTTAAAATACTGTATAAAAATATGCATGCTGTATTTTTCTAGCATAAACATACTTTCTGGAGATTTGAGGACTTCTTTCAATTTTTTCCTATTGACTATACCATTTTATAGTATTATTGATAAATTTGTGAGATTCTCATTATAAAATGTATTCTTTGTTTGTAGATCCATATATTAATGGAATAATTGAGAAGACATGCAAAGTTTGGAATAATTTATAAATGCATTTATTTAAAAATTGTATACTTGACAACACCCCTTGAGGACATGTACTTTGAAATTTTATTTTTTCTTTTTGTACATCTACATTTTTATATAGATGAAAGTTTTTTTCCCTGTCAGGTAAATAATTAATCATATGTCTTTTTTCCAAATAAACATTTAGATTGCTCTAATATTCCTTCTTTTTTTTGCTTAACTTTCAATCTTATCTGATAAAACTGGAAATATGCCAAAGATTTTAATATTATATTACAAACAAAATTGTTAGTTTGATTATATCAGATTTTTTATTATTTTTATATGTATGTTTGGTGTATGCCAACAAACTAATATACTCCAAACTCTTTTAAAATTTCTTTTTAAAGCTATGCAATTAATTTAAACTTCCTGCGACTAATGGTACTGCTACTAAAAAATCTTCCTTACTGTAATGTATGTGGCTATTTCCTCATCCCTCAAGTACGAAATCACCTTCCACACATTTTTTTTCTTAAGGGTCACTATAACACAGTCTTCAGAAAGGGAAATGTATGTGTTTTGTTCATTTCTGTACCTTTTGTCTCCTTTATGCTGTTTACATAGAGCATACAATGAATAAATATCAATTAATTGAAGGTCACTGACTTGTCACCAACCTACACTGGCTCATGCTATGGTTTGAATATTTGTCCTTCCTAAAACTCATGTTGAAATTTAATTGTCATTGTAACAACGTTAAGAAGGAGGACTTTTAAGAGGTGATTAGGCCATGAGGGCTTTGCCCTCATAAGTGGGATTGGTGCTGTTATAAAAGAACGAGGTTAGCCACCTCTTGCTCTCTCTCTCTCTCACCTCTCTTTGCCATTCTGCACTGCCCCCATGTGATAATGTAGAAATAAGGCCAAGTGTTGTGAGCAGTGCCAAGTTAGAGGTAACCAGATCCACAAACACTTATGTCATTCCACAATGTCAGACTTTTACTGATGCTATCTAAATAATAAAAACCACAAGCTACATGGAGTTCCCAAGGAGGAAATACTGCTTAGAACTACCCATTCACTGGGAGTCAGCATCGTGGGCACACAATCTTAAGCCATTCCACACGTTGGTCAGTATTGCAAACCATACCTAATAGTCTACTTAATCAATATATAAATGTTATAGATTGAATATTCCACAGAAAATGAAGTAACATTTAAAAAAGAATAATCAACCAGTCCAGAGGAAAGCCAGATGAGCAGAAATTTTTCTGGGCCAGCATGGAATAGTGTTTTGATGTGGGCAAAGCCTCTAGTGGTAGATGGTACAGAGCCTCTGGCAGCAATGGCCAGGTTCTTATGATGAATGATAGCAAGATAACGCCATGAAGAACTGTTGAAGCCCTGCCTTTTTTTTTTTTTTCTTTTAGTTGGAGTCTTACCTTTGTTCCCCCAGGCTGGAGTGCAGTAGCCCACTCACAGCCACCACAGTCTCCACCAGCTGGACTCAGGCAATTCTTCCACTTCAGCCTTTCAAGTAGCTGGAACTGCAGACACACGCCACCATGCCAGGCTAGTTTTTGTGATTTATTTTAGAGACGAGATCTCCCCAAGTTGCCCAGGCTGGTCTCGAACCACGGGCTCAGGCAGACCTCTTGCTTTGGCCTCCCAAAGTGCTGGGATTTAAGGATGAGTCACCACACCGGGGCTAATGTCATTTTATAGCCACAAAGTCCTCTGGTGAGGACTGAGAGCAGAAGAACGTATGTTTGATTACGTCCTTATCAGGTTGGATGCAATCCTTATTGACAAGGCCCAGCATCTGGTCCCTGTTGACATGATGCTTTTTAAAATGTAAACTGGAGTCTTTTTCTAAGTTGAAGTTGCTTATGTCGGGGTGCTCTAAACACCCTCACTAGACATTAGCACCTGTTATTGAACTTCTCCGCTTCTAAAACTGTGAGTCAATACATTTCTGTTCAATGTAAACTACCCAGTTTTAATTATTCTGTTATAGCAACACACAATGAACTGAGAGATAAATTGGTACAAGAGAACTGTAGTGCTGATATAACAAATATCTGAAAATGTGGAAGTGGCTTTGGAACTGAAAATTAGTAGAGCTAGAAAAATTTGGAGAAGCAGGCTAGAAAATGCCTCAATTGTCATGAATGAAGTATTCATGGCAATTCTGCTGAAGACTCAGAAGTGAAGGAGAGCTGCCAGAAAATCTGACACTTCTTAGAGATTACTTAAGTGGTAGTGATCATAAAGCTATTAGAAATATGGACAGTAAAGATGATTCTGGTAAAATCTCAGGCAGAAATGAGGAAACTAATATTGGAAATTGGAACGAAGGCCATTCTTGTTATAAAGTGGCAAAGAACATGGCTAAGTGGTGCCCAGGAAAGGCAAAATTTAAGAGCCATGTTCTTGAATATCTAGTTGATGAAATTTCTGAGCAAAGCATCGAAAGAATTGCTTGCTTTTTCTTAAATGCATATAGTAAAATGTGAGAAGAGAAAAATGATTTAAAGACAGAAGTAACCATCAAAAGAAAAGCAGAACAGAGATTTGGAACTCTCCGATCTGGTCGTGTAAATAGAAAGGCCTGTTTAGGAGAAAAAGCACACATACACACACACACACACACACACACACACACACACACACACACACACCCACACCCCAAAAATAAAAGGTGTGATCAAGTGATTACCATTTGAAACCAGGTGCTATTTTTCAGAACATGGAACATGAAAGAATTTTTTTTTAGAAGGCAAGATTTACTGAGAAGACAGAAAAGCTCCCACAGTGGGCGGGGACCCCAGGGGGTTGCCAGGAAGAATGAACTTATTTGCATTTCAAAGATCTTTGAGGCTGCCCCTTCCATCACAGACTTATAGCATTAGGATACCAGAGGTTAAGTTTACAAGAGGGAAGCTGCAGGACCTTAGATTTTACTGCCCTGTTCCACCTCAAATGTCTGTTTATCTCCTTCTAGTACAGCACTCTTTGGTCACCCCAGTCATGGCTCAAGTGGGCCTGGCTGCAGCTCCAGTCACCATTCTGGAAGATATAATTCATAAACCTTGGTTGTGTCCATGCAGTGCTAATTTTGCAGGCATGCAGTGTGCACAAAATTGGAAGCATAGCTACCTTCAGCTAGATTTCCAAGAATGTAGCAAAGACCTGAGACATAAGCCGAGCTTCCACAGAAAGTTTTCAGTAGGGACAATGTCTACTAATAGGGTCAGGGGGGTGGGGCCATTTTCAAGACTCTAGAACTGTAAAACTGCAGTGTGTAACATCAGCCTGGAAGAGCTACAGACACAAGACTCCAACACAGGAGAGTTACTCTGTGGGCTGAACTCAACAAAGCCATAGAGATGGAGCTTTCTAAAGCCTTGAGGGTCCAACCTCTGTCCCAGTGAGACTCAGATGTGAGACACAGAGTAAAGGAAAATTATTCTGTAGCTATAAGATTTAATGTTGTTTGCTCTGTTTTGTTTAGGACTTACTTTTGGACAAGTTACCTTTTTCTTTTTGCCTATTTTTTTCTTTTGGAATGATAATGTCTACCCTACGAGAGTCCCACAATTGTATTTTAAAAGTAGATAACTGTTTGATTTCACAGTCCCACAGATAGAGGAAAATTTACCTCAGGATGAGTCATGCCTTGGGTTTTACCTACATCTGATTTAGATGAAACTCTGGACTTTGGATTTTTAAGTTAGTGATGGAATTGCATAATACTTCTGGGACTTTGGTGATGAAATGAATGTATTTTGTGTGTAAAAAAGACATGAGTTTTGGGTAACCAGAGGCAGAAATATATGGTTTAGATATTTTCCCCCTCAAAAACTCATGTTAAAATTTAGTTTTCATTTTAACAATATTAAGAGGTGGAATTGTTAAGAGATAAAAGGCCATGAGGTAATGTTCTCATCTCTTAAGTGGAATTGGTGATATAAATGGATAAATTTGGCTTTAGATGAAAACATGGAAAAATCTTAACATTGGTCTTGGCAATGATTTTTTTGATATGACATTAAAGGCACAGACAACAATAGCAAACATAAACAAGTGGGACTATCTCAACCTTAAAAGCTTCCTAAAAGATCTAAATATCTACCTTCAATATGACTCCACAGTCCCCTCAGTGGGAATATAGTTGGAGGAATTCTAATCACTCTATGAAATAGATACCTACACACATGTGGTTATTGCTGTATTATTCACAATAGCAAAAACATAAAACCAACTGTGCTGCCCATCGAAAGAGGACTGGATAAAAAAAAAATGCGGTACGTATACATGATGAAAATATTATGCAGCCATAAAGAAGGACAAAATTATGAACTTTGCAGCAACTTGAATAGACTTAGAGTCTATAATACTGAGTGATCTATCACAGAAACAAAGAACTGAGTACCACATGTCATCACTCATAAGCAGACCTTGAACAATTATCATAACACTATAAGAAAGGGATTTGCAATAGTGGGAAACTGCCGGGGGAGGGGGGATGGGATTGGCAATAGTGGGAAACTTCTGGGGTGTGGGACACACCTCATTAACGGTACCTGCATAATGAACATTTGTACACCTAACCCTGAATTGTACCCCACATCTTTAAAATAATAATAATAATAATAAAGCTTCTGAACAGGAAAGAAAATATTAACACAGTGGAGAAGCAACCTAAAAAGTGGGAGAAAATATTTGCAAGCCTTGCATGTAATAGGAGGTTAATATCCAATAAATAATGAATGCAAATGACACAATATCAAGAATACAATAAAATTTAAAAGAGGTGAAAAAGACCTAAACAGGAATTTCTCAAAAGAAAGCATAAAAATAATACATGGTATGGTTCAAAAAATAATATACAAATGGCCAATAGATATCAGAAAGGACAGAACCCATAATGGAGTTTCTCTGGTCATCTTGAGCTCACATGTGAAAATAATCTTTTCCCAGAACACTGAATAAAAAACAAAACATTAAGATTAGCATCTTTGTTCCAAGAGTTTGCTTCCAGCTAATAGCCCATACTTTGTCTGTGAGCCTGTGACTGACCCACCCCTCCAGCTACCAGCCCACTTTTGTCTTTGTCTATGTGCTCATAACTGACCCACACATCCATCTGCTATCAGAGATGTGAGAAACAGACCATCACTCCATCACAATGGCGACAGCTTCTGTGTTCTCTCACCCAAGAATGCTTACCTGCCCCCACCAAAAGGATTTTATTTTTATTATAAAGATGTGGGGTACATTTCAGGGTTAGGTAAACAAACGTTGACTATGAAGGTACACTTGTTGATGAGGTATACCCCTGCCTCCCCTAGCAGTTTCCCTCAATTGCCCACTTCCTTCCCCTGACAGTTTCCCACTACTGCCAATCACTTTCTTATAGTATTATAACTGTTCAAGGTCCGCTTAAGAGTGGGAACATATAGTAATCTGTTATTTGTTTCACTTTCAATCTCAAGCATTCACTGCCAAACTTTTCTTAAGTGTCTGGTCACCTCTCAGATCTTGGAGAGATGGATTTGCCCTTTTTCTCTGGTCTACTTTCTAAATGAGCTTTCTTTTCTAATCTAATTTCTGTGTAGTTCTTTGTTTACCTGCAGTACTGGCTCAGCTCGCTAACCCAACAGATCTAATAATTTAGAATTGTCAATTAGGAATTGAGATGCCATTCTCCCCTTTAACATCACTAATCATTTAAGAAATTCAAAGTAACACTACAACAAGAGATCATCTAATGTCTGTCAGAATGATCATTATCAAAAAGATGAAAGATCAGAAAAGGAGATCAGCAAGAATCTTGAGAAACGGAAACCCTCATATATTGCTAGTGGGAATATAAATTAATACAGTCATTAAAGAAAATTGTATGGCATTCTATAATAAAAACTATTTAATTAGCATATGATATAACAATCGCACCACTAAGTGTATACCTAAAGGATTTGAAATCAATATATTGAAAGATATCTGCAATCCCATGTCTACTGTAGCCTTGTTCATAGCATAGTGAAGCTATGAAATC
The DNA here is from genome assembly GCA_963574415.1 of Tarsius wallacei. Taxonomy (NCBI): domain Eukaryota; kingdom Metazoa; phylum Chordata; class Mammalia; order Primates; family Tarsiidae; genus Tarsius; species Tarsius wallacei. Next base: position 14,197 of record CAUYQG010032145.1, on the reverse strand, counting down.
AAACCATGTATCCATCAATGGATGAATTTATTTTTAAAATGTGGTATATAAATATAGAGGAATACTAGTTAGTCTTAAAAAAAAGAAGGGAATCTTATCATTTGCAACAATAAGGATTAACCCAAGAACATTATGCTAAGCGAAATAAACACAGAAAGACAAAAACCACATAAACTCTTTTATATGTGGAAGTTAATACAATTGAACTAAAAGAAGCAGAGAGCAGAATGTCAATTACCGGAGTCTGGGGGTTGAAGGGAATTAAAAGATGTTAGTCAAAGAGTAAGTTTTACTTAGAAAGGAGGAATAAATGATAAGTGTTGAAGTGATAAATATGTTGATTAGTTTGATTCAGTCATCCCACATTATATACATATATCACATCACTTTGATCCCATATGTACAATTATAATTTATCAATATAAAATAAAATAATAAAAACACTGATACAGTATACGTTTCTCATTTTAAAAATGAGGCTAGGCATCCAGATAATTGAATTAGACTGAATAATAATGATGACTTAACAAATTCCAAATCATGGCGGCTTTGTCATTAATTTATCATGTAATTGCTAGCAAAATGGATTGTTTTGTTCTCCTTTTGTGTCATTTAAATAATATGAGTAATTTATTTATAAATTAGATGTAGATGTTTGGTAGAGTACATATGGATATAAATCTCTACAGTTGTTTTTCTGAGCTTTTCTTAAATCTTGAGGGAATAAAATTCATACTTGTGATCTACCCAAATGCTGATGCTTACATTGGAATCTGTGTGTTTGTTTATATATGTGTGAAAGTATATGAAGCCAGAAATCTATTTATAATTGCTGCATATCTGAAAAATTCAATCTATAAAGATTATGCAAAAATATACAATTTAAAACTTCCTTACCCCTATGGTTGTAACTTTGAATAATTGTTAAACAATTATCATTCTTTTTTTTTTTTTTTTTTTTGAGTTGGCGTCTCACTCCATCGCCCAGAATGGAGTGCAGTGGCCACTTCCGGCCACCGCAGCCTCGACTTGCTGGGCTCCGGTTATCCTTTCACCTCACCCTTCCGAGTAGCCGGAACTACAGGCGTGCACTACCACGCCCGGCTGATTTTTTGATTTATTGTAGAGATGAGGTCTCGCCAAGTTGCCCAGGCGGGTCTCGAACCCTCGGGCTCAGGCAATCCACTCACCTCAGCCTCCCAAGGCGCGGGATTACAGGCTGAGCCACCGAGTCCGGCTATAATTCTAAGTATTGCATATGGTTGTTGTGAAATTAAATACTGTTGTATCTAAAGAGTGCATCTAGCTAGTGCTTGGTATGTAACAAATGTACTAGTATTATTTATTTATTTATCTTTTGTTTGGAAGTTCAGAAGTAAAATGTGGAACATAGTTGGGAATAAAATTTACTACCCTGCTTGTCCAAAGAACTTAAACTGGAGAATGACTAAGAATGCCTATGTATTTTTTAACGTCTTAAGCTTAAGCAGAAAGTGAACTATTCTTAAATTTACTGGAAGAATCAGTACAAAAATGTTGTAAAATTATAAAATTATAAAGTAAAATAAAAAAACATTCATGCTTGATAAAATTATTTGGTATGACATAACAAGATAAAGTAGAGAAAAATAAATTCTCCACACAGATATGGGTTTATTCAACCATCATTTATTAGCCACGGTTTAGGTACTAATGCCTTGCCAACATTACCAAATTCAAGAGTGAATAAGACATTATCCCTGTACTGTGGAGTTTACAGTCTCGTGGTGTTGGGAGTGATATATACTCTCTCAATGACAGCATACTATAATACTTTTGTAAAAGGTATTGAATTATCTGACCAGATAAAATAGTTTTCAAGTTTTTTTTTTCTCTCTCATCATTGCTTTCAAACAAACCATTTTAAATTTCCTTTTCCCAGTTTTTAGGATATCTCAGGTATATTCAGTAATTTAGACTTGTCCAGTTAGGAAGTGAGATGTCATGCTCCCCTTCTTTCAGGCATTCCAGATATCTAAAAATAGATATTTTGGATACATTATCTGTTATTGGAACATAATGGAGCAATGCTTTGCAAAATTTTGATAACCATAGTCAATAAAGTTTATCAGAAAAAAGTGACTAAATGAATGAAAACGTTAGTCAGAATTCCTGTTTCCTCACAACTACATCCTCCCAACTACAGTAACAGTGTTGTCCTTTCTGAAGAATCAGTCTTGAATGACCATGGTGACATACTTCATTCTCTGAGTTTATTCCAGCAAAAAGGTAAAAAGAGACAAACTATTGGCACCTTGAATATACTTTGACAAAATATGTTTATTCAGGGAGTAACAAGTATCAGTTTTTTTCTTTCTTCTTGAAGAATGAATAGTTTTAAAATGTTGCAAGGGGATAAGTTACTATTTTTTTACCCCCAAATAGGCAAAATGTATAATGCAGATTCAGTACCTAAAGAAACTAGGAAACCATAGGCATAAAGTGAAGGGGCTTAGATATCTAGGAAATATTTCTTTTGTTTCTCCCTGTAAGTGATTAAAAGAGGAAAAATCTGACTTGTGTGTCATGGAATGGTATTGGTGAACTGGTTCTGGACTCCTAAACCATGGCCCAGGATGATTGTTGAATGATGAGCTATTGACTAAGCATTTGAGCATGTTTTGAGAAAGAGGAATACTGTGTTTGCTCAAAGCCTCAGTAATCATATTGTAATACTACAGTGATGAGTGAATCCCACAATCACATGTTTATCCTTGTCTGCTTTGTTTCAGACCTAAACTTATAGTCTGAAAAGTTTGCTGATTAGATCTTCTTCAGCTTATGAATTGAGGAAACCATACATTGGTTCTGTACAAGAAAAATAGTTTATTATTGTTTCCATGTGTCCAAAATGGAATTTTTGTCCTTAAGACAGATGAGTTGCTATTACCAAATAAATATGAAACAGATTGCTAGAAATAACTGCAAGCCCTTGAGTCATTCACAAAAGGAGATGAGTTTGGTGAGCTCTGAGTTCATGGTACTGCAAGGGCTATGCCATCAATTTACCACAAGATCATTTAAGATATAAGAAGGGAAGGATGGGAAGTATAAGGTGTTCCACTTGATAATCTTTTAATGTCTTAAGTTTTTGTTCTCAGAAATTATGCATTTTATTACTGTGTACATATATGCATAAAATAAACATTTATATGTGATTTGCACATACATAAATACACGCACACACAACAGGGAGGAAGAAAAGAATCTCAAACATTTAGTTCCACTAAAAAGAAAACCTGTAAGTTCCATTTTCAATCATCTCAACTATAAATTAGAAAATTGAATTACTTTGTTTTTTATGTATATTTTTAAAAAATATCCATTTATTATAGAGTTGTGGGGTACAAGTGAGGATTAACTACATAAATAGGCTGCATCATCTTGTTCTTTAGAAGCAGAGAACAGTTCACATCCTCAGAGCTTCACAATGGATGAATCTCTTTTTATCAACTATTCCAAAGGCAAAAGCAGTTTCTACTCTTGAGACTTTAAAGCAAAAGAGAAAAACAAAAAACAAAAAAAAAAACTCCTTTACAGCTAACAGTTCAGAAAAAAAGTGAAGGGATTTTTTTGACTATTACTTAGATAAAATTTTTACAATAGCTTAAAATAACCCCTTTTGGTGGGTGATAGTTTTTTAAAGTTCTAAATTTTATACTTATATAAAAACTGAAATATCTAATCAATGTAGGTATGCAAGGAAGATGGGCATTTCTGAAAAGCTTTGGTTACTAATTTTCTAAAGTAAAAAATATGAGGACTAAGATATAACAGTGAATCTAACAGTATTTTGAAATCAAGTAGAGCTTTTTTTTTAAAAAAGTAGAAAAATGTACAACTACCAAAAAGAAAATAAAAACTAGGATAGTTAGAAAACAAACATTTGCTTTATCATCACTTGGTGAGTGGATTATAATAAAAATGAGTATTTCCATTTTATATTACAAAAACAGTATAATATTAAGGACCAAACATAGGACTATGAAAGAACCTGATTAATTTGAGAGCACCATAGAATCTCTTGAAGAGAGATGCTCTGAAGAAGCATAAGCAATGAGTAGGATTCAAGGCATTACATAAACATTCAAATCATAGCCCATGTGCTTGAGAACTTCTGCTGAAATGCATAGTTATCATTGTAAAATACAGAAATATAATAAAGTTTATATTATTTCACACTATTTAGTTATAACTATTCTATGGAGGAACTGCAGGTTGGGAGAATAAACATTATTATTATTATTATTATTATTATTATTATTTTTATTATTATTTTTGAGTTGGAGTCTCACGCCATCGCCCAGACTGGAGTGCAGTGGCTGCTCCCGGTCACCGCACAGCCTCGACCTGCTGGACTCCGGCGATCCTTCCGCCTCCACCTTCCAAGGAGCTGTAACTACAGGCCCGCGCTACCTCGCCTGGCTGATTTTTTGATTTATTGTAGAGATGACGTCTCACCAAGTTGCCTGGGCGGGTCTCGAACCCGCGGGCTCAGGCAAGCCACTCACCTCAGCCTACCAAGGCGCGGGATTACAGGCTGAGCCACCGAGCCCGGCTAAACATAATTATTTTAGTAGAGTTTATGTACTGAATGTCTGACTTAATTATTCTTTCTCTCTGTTTTATTTGTAAGGATTGTAAGGGAATAGTAATCCCTTTGATAACCAAGAAGTTAAGTAAGATGTGGTAGAAATGATCTGAAATGTCTGAATGATCTCTGATTCCTAGCATTCATACCTGTATGGCCCTGTATGTGTGTATGTGTGTGGGTATTTGTTTGTGTCTGTGTGTGCATGCGTGTGTGTGTGTGTGTGTGTGTATGTGTGTGTGTGTTGAGAAGGATAAATTGGTGACTTGAGTGTAATGAACAGAATATAAAGTGATTAACTGCTACTTCTTATATTAGACTATAAAGTACTATGACCCTTTCTCTTATTGCTCTTTCTTTGTCTTGTCCTTTTGGTTTTCTTTGATGAAGCAAGTCCAGAATGTATAGAACTATTGAAAATTAATATGAAAATATCTCTATGGAAAAAATGGGTAGTGTGTACTGATGAAGAGTGCTAGAAAACCCCCAATGGACAATCAAACATGAAGAAGAGGAACTGTAAAATTTTACTGCATTTAGGTAAATGTAAATTATACACAACATTAGATAGCTTTTTTGCCACCTATTTGCAAAATGCAAAAAGTGTAATGAAACAGGGTTGATAAAGACATAGAGAAAATCTTGCCATATATACTGCTGTAGAGGACACAAACTTGGTAGAATAGCTCTAGGGAAAAAATTGATAATACCTTGTATCCCGAGTATAACTGGTCTAATAACTCTGGAGAAAAATTTGACAACAGCTATCAGCCCAACCAGTGTTAATTGCTACAGGTTCAAATTGGCAATCAGACACATGTGACACATAGACTTTAATCTAACATTAAGCGTAATTAGCATTACAGAAGTTTATGGGACAAGAAGTACTGTGGTGAAGCATTTTCACCTTATGGAAAGGCCCAGTTCATCAGTGTGCAGGGAGTATCCAGTTACCACACATGAGAACCAAAGTTAGTGTAAATTACCTTGACATAAAAAGGCTGCAGTATTGATCACACAGTCATATATAGAGGGCCAGTTCCAAAGATGAATATTTCACAGCAACAAGGAAGACATAAAAATTTACATTCATCTTGACTCTGTTGATTTCAAAGAAAAAGGATGACAGGGTTATTTTCCCAAGTGAGACTGGAACACTATATATGTTAAACCTTTATTTATTCGCAAAACATTTTAAAATGTGCTGCTACCATTTAGCAACCACACCTCTAGGTTAATATTATAAATAATTAATACTAACAACTCTAATTTATATACTAAGTTAATATATACACAATGTAGACAAGCAAAAAACACTATTTTAAATAACAGATTTCAAATGACTTAATTTTCCTCTGAGATAAAACAGCATGACATTTATGGTTTATTCACATGTTAAAATAAATGATCTCAATTTCTCAGTATAGACAAATATCAAAATGTGCAGACTGAATGCAAAAAAAAAAAAGGGTTGAAAAAGAATGTGTGCAATTTGAAACCTTTAAAACTAGAGAAAAACGACACTACATTTCAATTTCCTTATCTCCAAAGTGTAGAACAATATAATAACTTGCATGGGGTAAGCATGGTATTTAAATAAATTTATGCATCTAAGGCATTTAGGATAGTATCTGGTGCATAGTAAGGTGTCAATAAATGCTTGTTATTATATGAATGTATGTACATATGTAGTAAAAGTATTAATATGCAGGAAAATTATATGTTTCCTTAAGGATAAGAGCAATCTCTATGTAAGCAGATACAAAAAAGTGATAAATAGTTGGGAGCCTTAATCTAACTTTAAATTTATTAACAAAGGAAATGTTGAGCAAACGTATCCAATAATGACACATCTGTTAAGTCTAAGTGTAAGATATCTCTTCTTTCCTTCTGCTCTTTTTCATATGCTTATGATATTTCATAAATAAATATGTTAATTAAAGGAAAAGTAGAATAGCAAAATATTCAAGGTGAGAAAGATTTTTTTTGTGAGAAAATTAAGTTCCTACAAAAGAATGGAAAAAACAGAGAAACAGATAGTTTTGTTTTGGTAGTATGGAATAAGAAGAGCTCATATGCAACTTGCATCTGTATTATTTTTGCTATGTATTTCAAGGAAGAATAGAACAGGTTTTTGAAAATTAGCAATAATAGCAAACACTAAGTTGGGTTCTAAATTTGTCCATTAGAATGTTTCATTCTAGGATAAAATCTATAATAAAACAATAAACCTAGAACAATGCAAGAAACTTGAACTTGCAGGAAGAGTATTACAGGTTTGTTGCTTTATTTGTTTTGTTTTTAGAGACAAAGTCTCCTCCATTGCCCAAGCTGGAGTGCAGTGCCTATTCATAGGCAAAGTCATTGTGCAATACAGCCTCAAACTCCTGTCCTCACGTGATCCTCCCATCTTAACCTTCTAGTAGCTGCAACTATAAGAGGTGACAATGTTCTCAGCCAGCATTGAAGCTTTGAAGAATTCGCAATTCTGCTATAACAGTGAATAACCAAGGCATTGCCACAAAATAGTTAGAATTTGGTTCTTCTTGTTCTATCAACTTTAGTTTACAGTTAAAAGTTAAAATATGAGTACATAATCATCCTAAAATGCGTATGGACTCTCAAAGGACCCTGAAAGGCCACAGCAGTCTTGAGAAAGAAAAAAAAAAAGCTGAGGGCTCTATAAGTTATGATTAGAAAATATAAAGCTACAGTAATTGGAAAAATGTGAAACTAGCATAGAATGAACATATTGACCAGTGAGACATGATGAAGTGCCGAAAAGCCTAAAAGCAAATGTTCATGCATATGGACAAAAGATTGTTGACAAGGGTGTCAAGGTTGCACAATAGGGAAAGATTGTCTCTTCAACAAATAACGTTAGGCAAATGAAATATACATACGAAAAATAAATAAATTTGAACCTTTATCTTACACCGTAAATGAAAATTCACTCAAAATGGGGTAGAGACTTAGGTGTAAGAACTGAAACTGTACAATTCCTAGAAGAAAAAAAATCTGTGTGGCAAAGGAAACAATTCAGCAAAGCAAAAAGACAACCTATAAAATGGGAGAAAAATATTTACAAACCTTATATACAATAGGTTAAAACTGAAAAACAGCAAAAACAAAACCCATAACTAATTTTTAAAATGGATACATTATTTGAATACATATTTTACCAAAGAACTTATACAAACAGCCAACAAACATAAAAGCATATCCATCATTAGTCATCAGTAAAATGAAAAGCAAAACAACAATGAGAAATCAATTCACACATGTTAGAATAGCTACTATGAAAACAAGCAAACAGAAAATAACAAGTGTGTTGATGAGGATGTGGAGAATTGAAAGCCTTGAATTCTGTTGGTGGAAATGTAAAATAGTGCAACCACTATGAAAAACAGTGTGACATTTCTCCAAAATGCAATTATCATGTGATCCCCAATTCCACTACTAGGTATAGTCAAAAGAATTGAAAGTGAGGTCTCAAAGAGACACATGTATACCCATGTTCATAGCTGCATTATTCATAATAAACAAGAGGTAGAATCAAACTAAATGTCCATCGATGGACAAATGGATTTTTAAAATGTGGTTTATACATACAATGGAATATTATTCAGCCTTAAAAAAGACCATCCTGTCATATACCACAACATGGATGAAACTTGAAAACATTATGCTAAGTGAAATAAGCCAATCATAACAAGATAAATAGTACATTATTCTACTTATATGAGGTATGCAAAGTAGTAAAATTATTAGAAAATAGAATGGTGATAGCCAGATGCTGGGGATAGATGGAAAAGGACAGTTTTGTTTAATGTGTATAGAGTTTCAGTTTTGCAAGAAGAAAAAGTTCTGGAAATCTATTGAAAAACGGTGTATATATAGTTAATGTTACTGTAATATACACTTAAAGAAGACTAAGAATAAAAAATAACACATACTGTCCTTCCCTAAGGCTTTTCGATAAAATCTACTGAGAATGATAAATAAAAAAATAAAAGTACAAAAAGATAAAAATGTATATGTGTATTATATACTATAGAATATATTATACTCGTATTTGAAATATAATTATTGCAATAACTAGCCAGGCATTTGCTGATTTCCTTATGTTCTTCCCTTCTAGGGTGATTCACATATTTCCTCCCCTTCTAGGGTCAGTCACATCTTTCCTTTCTCACATACATCTTGGAAGTTTTAAAAATTAATTAATTATTCTTTCAACAGCATTTATCTGGTAGCTACACATCAATTTGCCAAAATCATTGGAAGATGGAATAGAATTTTTTGCTCTTCTTAGTTACATTATAATTAAGAGATATAGTTTATATATAGTTTCTTAGTTACATTAAAATTAATGTCATATAGAATGTGATGGTTTTAGCTCATAGTGCCTCTCTCTTCTCTAAGATTAATACATAAATTATAAAAACTGAGTCAACTCAAGATTATACTAATCATTTATCTCTTACCAAACATCCAGATATAATGAATTTAGCTTAGTTTCTTGCTTCATATTCCTATACCATAACATGAATCCTAAGTAAATTGAATAAAATTGAATTTTAAAAAACCTACACTTTATCTAATTTTAACCTGGTGTTTGCTATAAACTGAAGTTAGAGAACTGAGTAACACATTGTTCCTACCTCAAGGAACTTTATGTAAATAGAAGGTTATCTATCTATTTATCTTTTGATAAATATTAGGGAGAGAAAGGAAGAAAGAATGTGTTAACACTGAAAAAGGATTTAGGAAATAAAGAAATTAGCTTACCCATATGTCGTTTGTTGAATGAAGACAATATAATACTCACAAGGTCACTTATTTACACAAATTAAAAATAAATTTTAAAAGAGTCAAATTATTGTTAACCATTTTTGACTAAGGTATTTTATTAAGAACACATACTCTATTTTATTACCTTAATTTTCACTGAAATACTTCCACAATGATATTGAAATCATATTTCAGAGGATCTATTTAAATACACTATAAATCAAAATATCCACAGGAAATGTTGGGGTTAAATTTCATTTTTTAAAGATTGACCTTTTAAAATACTAGTGTTAGAACTTCAGAAAATGTTTCAATTCACAAGATGCCATGTGGTTATTTATTTCAAAAACCAGCATGAAATATATATGGGCTGATTCAAAAAGTGAGGCAGAAATTGCATTAGAAAAAAATTGAAAAAATAATAAAAAAACCCATCAATTTCTCACAGTCTCTGGATGCTACTAAATTTCTAAAGGATGTGTTTGACTGGGTTCTCTGCAAATTGATCTTGAATTACCAATTGCTGGCCTAGGTCAATCTTAATCAGCTATATTCTTATATCAACTGCATATTATATAGTATACTATAAATATAATCATTTTACAAATATTCTCTTTCCTCTGAGGATATGTATTACAACACAAGAATTAGCAATATTTTCTTTAATGAGTTGCTCAGAATTATTAGAAAATATGCAATATGAGTTTGATACTTTGCAGAGCAGCCATGTGTTTACAGGTTACATTAGGTTACAGATAATTGATGAATTTAAAATCAACATTATACTTTAAAATATTTCTAATTAACATATTTGGAATGTTAAAAATTTGTAAAAAGAATGTCAAACATGATACTTAAATTGCCCAAAATTTCTTTAAGAAGGGTAAACTAATGTTAATAGTTGAGTTATTTGCAAACAAACAAACACACACACACACACACACACGATTTTAATAGGGAAGTAGGAAAAAAACAACAAACAGTGTGGCGATTTCTAAAAGATCTAAAAATTGACCTTTCATGTGACCCAGCAATCCCCCTTCTGGAAATATACCCAGAGGAACTCAAATCATTTTACAAAAAAGATACCTGTACATGCATGTTTGTTGCAGCATTATTCACAATACTGAAAACATGGAACCAACTGTGCTGCCCATCAAAAGTGAACTGGATTTTTAAAAATGTGGTACAAATACATGATGGAATATTATGTAGCCATAAAGAAGGACAAAATTGCTTACTTCACAGCAACTTGGATGGATTTAGAGTCTATCATACTCAGTGATCTATCAAAGACCACATGTTCTCACTCATAAGTGAACCCCAAACATTTATTGTAATACTACAAGAAAGAAATTGGCAGTAGCAGGACACTGCCAGGGGAGGGAGGAAGGGGAGGGCATATACCATCAACAAGAAGACCTGATCCTAAACCAGGCAAAGTGAGGACGCATGGGAGGCTCAAACTTCACCTGTACATTGACCACTTATGTATCTAATTCTGAATTGTACTCTACATCTTTAAAATAAAACCACAATTTTAAAAATAATCTTTAAAACCAGAGGAAACTTCTGTGCTCTCTCCAATTATCCAAAGTTATTTTAGATACTTCATTAAGGATATATGTTTTTCTTCTTGAAGACCCTGCAGGTGTGTTAATTTTGTATTTTGTAGCATTTTAAAATTTTTGTTATAACTCTGAGCTTGTGTCCTTTTCATTTTCTAATTTTGATTATAGAAGATATAAGTTTGATTGTAGAAGGATATAAGTTTGATTATAGAGGGATATAAGTCTTCATCTGCAGAATACATTTTATTTTATTTATTTTTTAAATGTCTTTAAGTTATATTTTTTTAATTGACAAGTAATATATGTTTTCATCAGTAACATGTTTTGAAGTGAGCATGTGTGTGTGTGTGTGTGTGTGCGTATACACACACTCCTCTGTGTGTGTGTGTGTATATATATATATGTATATGTACATATATATGGATATAGATCTATATAGTGGAATGGTTAAATTTAGCTAATTAATGGATGCATTACCTCACACAGTTATTTTGTGGTTTGAGACATCACATCTACTCTTTTTTCATTTTCATTAACTATAGTCACTGTACTGTACAATAAATCTCTTGAAATTTATTGCTGCTAACTGAAATTATATATCCTTTGAGCAATGCCCCCCCATATCTCCTTCCCTGTAAGCACTCTGCCCCCTGATCACTTCCATTCTATTCTCTATTCATGTGAAACCAGCTTTCTTAGATTCCACACATGAGTGAGAACATGTGATATTTGTCTGTCTGTGCCTAGCTTATGTCACTTAAAATAATGTCTTTTAACTTTGAAACAGAACTTTCAGAACAATGATCATATGATTTTTGGTTGCCACCATCCTCACATTGAACTTGACGCTACCAGGTACTATTAAATAGAATTATAATTAGTAAGCCTCCCATTATTTTCAATTTAGGTTTTTTTTTAAGTTAGGAATGAAGATGACACTTTATTGAATGCATTGTGAGCACCTACAAATGCATTAGTCTGCTTAAACTGCAGTAACAAATTCCCACAAAATAAGCAGTCTAAGAAATAGGCAATTATTTTTTAAACGTTCTGGGGGCTAGACATTCATGATCAAAATGCTGACAAATGTAGTTTCTGGTGGCGGTTCTCTTTCTGGCATTCAGGTGACTGTCTTCTAGTAGTGCTCTCACTCAGGACACCAGCTATATCGGAATATCACACTTTGAACCTTATTTAACTTAATTACCTGCTCTATAGGAGCCCTATCTTCAAACAAAATCACATAAGATATTGAGGCTGTAACATGAATTTTACAAGGACTTATTTTGATCCATATCAAGATAATTTTCACAATTTCTTTCTTAAACCTTTTTTTTCTTGCCCCAAGGAGTAATTTGGTTGTTTTTATTTTTTTTGTTTATTTTATTAATTCTTATGTGTTAAATTATGATTTAAGTATATATGGGCCATGAAATATCTATTATTCATTGATATTATGGCTGCTCATATTTAAGCAAATATTGTTATAAGTATTGCCTAAGAATAGCTAGTTATATTTCTTTACTGCCACTGGAACCAATCCAGGTATCCTCTAAATTAACTTTTGAGTTTAGAATACATATGTTTCATGTTTTATTTTACTTGTACTACAAATAAAAAAAGGAAATGTGTTATTGCTACCCAGCTACATTTTTGTACCTGATTATATTTTCTCTATCTATTATTCACTCTATTAAACAGTATATAAAGTTCACAAACTAAAATAGTGCCTAGTGATAAAAAAAAGATAAATAACTAAAATGTGGTTTTTATGTATGTCAAAATGTCCTTTTTGATGTTTTGCATTAATATTTACTGTTAATATCATAGATTGGTTTTAACATATCTTTATATTGGATATTTGGACATTACATTTATCTATACTAAAATTTTGAAACGTTATGATTTTTATCATTTTATGCTAATATATAGGTGGTTCTTTTTAACATTTCAGAGAATAGGGTCATTTTCACTTTAGTTTTTAAAAAATGTAATGTTACTTTTTATTTTCTATACTTACTTGGCTAAGGCATTATTTTGCATACATTTGTTTATACTCACAAATACATTATCTAAAATGGAGATACATGGATGATTGATAGATAAATAAGTAGGTAGGTAGGTAGATATAGTCTACCTTATGATGACTGTTCAGATGTACATCTTGTTTTACATTCTGTTAACTATATGGTAGCTTTATATTAAAATGCCTGTAAGCATACTTAAGTAATTTTTACTCTGGAAAGTAGACCTATTTATTTACTTCTCGTTTTACAGTTAATATCATTATATTTGAGCAGAATTCAAGACAATTAACTGGGATAAAGTTTGTATTTCCAAGAAATAGTGCTGGGATAAATGGATACTTACATGCAAATAATAATAATAATAATAATAATAATAATAAACAACTACTACTTTGCATCTATAATATTAATTCAAATGAATGAAAAATAAAAATAAAAGAGTAAAAATCAAGAAACTGAGAGAGGAATACACAGAACTAAATTGTTGTGACCTTGGTTTAGAAAATGGTTTCTTAGATATGACATAAAAAAATTATATTTTTTTCTGTTTATTGCTTATTTCACTCAGTACAATGCCCTTTAGATATATCTGTGTTGTAGCAAATGACAAGATCTTCTTCTCTGAGGCTGAATAATATTTCATTTTGTGTGGGTGGGTATGTATACACACACAGACACACATTTTCTTTACTAGTTTGTCAATTGACTGACACTTAGGTTGTTTCCATAGCTTGCAGTAAACTTGAGAATGCAGATGTCTTTATCAGTTGGTAATCTCACTTTTATATGGAATCAAAAATATGTATAAATAATATGTTAAATATACAGAGATAGAGAATAAAATGTGGTTGTAGGAAACAGGAGTGAACAAGAACTGGGGAGATGTAAAACAAAAGATACAAAGCAGATATGTAGTATGAACCAATCTGGAGATCTAATGTATAACAAGAGAACTATAGTCAATAAAATTGTATTACATTTGAGATTTTGCTAAATAAGTAGATTTTAGCTGCTTTCATCCCAAAAAAGTAACTGTGAGATGATAGATATGCTAATTTGCCTCACTAAAGTATTTACTATCTAAATGTATCCCTTGCTGTATACCTCAAATATACAGAATTTTAAATAAAGTTAAAAAAATAGATAAATTACACTTATTCAAAAATTGAAAAATT